>OMLF01008613.1:2563-13303 GCA_900302615.1 Holocentrus rufus | reverse complement strand
TCTCTGCTGCTCCTCCTCCTCCTCTCTCTCTCTCTCTCTCTCTCTCTCTCTCTCTCTCCCTCTCAGGGTATCTTTGTGTTGGGGTTGCCCTACGCTCTGGTCCACTCAGGCTATCTGGGTCTGGTTCTGTTGGTGCTCTCAGCCTGGGTCTGTAACCACACAGGGAGGATTCTGGTGGCCTGTCTCTATGAGGAAGACCACAGGTATGGTCTCAATCCTGTCCTATTCTATTCTTTTCTATTCTATTCTAGTCTAGTGTAGTCTGTTCTGTCAGGTGTAATCAGTCAACTGAAATATTAACTCCATAAAAAGGTCACAACCGTTTCATTACATGCAGCACATTATCACCTCAATCAGCTCACTATTTTGCACATTCACATAAACCAGAAGTGTACAAGGAAGGCGTAAAGTGGTGATGCCTGACCTTCTCACTTCATTGATTTTGTCTCCATCTTTGGTGCTAAGGGCTCATTACTAAGGTGTTTCTGCATCGTGCTTCCCAGAGATCACCTGTCAGTCAAACAGTGTGCCCACTGCTGCGGACTTTTTCCATGGATTTCCGCTTGATAAAGTTTGTGTAGGTGGCGTTCCGTTCTGTCTGTTCAGCCACGGTGGCTGCCGCTGCTTATACCAACGACCCGGTTCTCCTTTTGTTTATGTAAAACGAAACAGCACATGTAAAACAGAAAATGTAAAAGCTCTCATCAAACCATACCAGACAAAAGAGAATAGCAAAATGGACTTTTTTACACACACACACACACACACATATAAATATAGACAAGGATGATATTAAATCAATCAATCAACCCATCAGCTACATAAATGTTTTCTCTATATTCTTTCAGAAGTGTCAAGTCTCTGTAATAATAACACTACTGATCCCAGCCCTCTGTTCTCTATTGTTGACTGTTATTTCACTATTCAGTTCCACTCAGTTAAATTCAATTCACATTACTTTTTATGGAAGTATTTGTTACATGAGACAATTTATTTATGAGCAAATTTTTTACCTGGGTTTCCATGCAAGTATTTTGATGCAGACTTTGATGTAAAAAATCTGCAAGCCTGAAAAGAAACAGCACATTTTGATAGAAATTCCCAAAGTTGTTGTTTTGTTTTGTTTTGTTTTGTTTTGTTTTTGAGCAGGGAGAGATGAATGCTCATAAAGAAATCATGTGATAAATTGTGATGGAAACGGATTTGTCAAACAGATCTGATCACCCTGACAAATGGCTCAGTCTCATTAAACAACAGTTCAAAATTGGGTTTAGACATCCTGATGGTGCATCAAAAGGCTCTTTGTAAAATATTTCCTCTGTATACAGCACCTGTTAGAGTCGTATGGCCGTCAGTTGGTCACAGTAGAAAAAGTTCATTTGTATGTTTCAGACAGCATGAAATATGGGCAACATTAGCTGACATTTAAGAGCAATAACAACTGGACCAGTACTAATCAATCCTTGACTCTTTCCATCTCTGATGTTGTTCTGTTCTGCTGAGGAAGCTGCTTCATTTGCTTCAATCCAGTTGTGAGAACATACCTGATTTTATTTACTCTGTTGTAGTTTTGCAATATTTATAAAGTTCTCTTAAAATTTGCTTGGCAGTGGGAAGGAAACAGACTGCAGATAACAATCACAGCACAAACTGTTGAGAGGATCAGAATGGGTATTTGTATGAGAAACACAGTGGTGTGGTGCAGTGTGTGTAGTGTGTGTGTGTGTGTGTTTCAGTGGAGGGTCGGGCTCGGCATCGCGGGTGCGAGTGAGACACAGTTACCAGGACATAGCAGAGGCCTGCTGCAGGGGACTGTGGCCCAACTGGGCTGGACTGGGAGGGTGGATGGTGAATTTAGCTCAGGTAAGATACACACACACACACACACACACACACACACACACACAAAGGCTCATTTTTTTATACTGCAGAAAATTTTCTTTTTTTCACACATCTGGAGCTGAGTGAAGTGAAAAGATGATTTCACTTGTTTTCACCACAGTTCTGCCTGTTGAATTTTCTTGAACCGTGGTGATACCTTGAAATAAGGCAGATTATTCCATTATTAGCAAGACAGTGACATATGATTCAATCCAATTCTTTAAACACTCAACCGTAGCCTGCAAATGACTTGTTAGAATTGATGTTTTTGCAGTGTGTATGTGTAGATCTTCTGTGGTTAAGAAAAAAAAACTTGCTTATTCAGTTATATTTCTCACAGTGTAAATCTCTTTGTCTGTTTCCAGGTCATTGAGTTGCTGATGACCTGCACGCTCTATCTGGTGGTCTCCACCAGCCTCTTGTCCGACAGTCTCTCAGGGATGGCTGCTCCGAGATCAGTGTGTTCTCTGATCTCCCTGGTGTTTCTGCTGCCCTGCCTGCTGCTGACTGATCTCAGGCCAGTCTCCACCCTCAGCCTGCTCTGCTCCCTCGCTCACTTACTGATCAGGTCCATCAACCAGTTATAAAAACATGTTCAGTGTGTCGGTGTTATGATGTGTCAGTAGGATGCGTTCATGGAAGTCACTATTTTTAATAGTCACGTCTTTGTTGATGGCATTGTGCAAATGGAATTGTATGTGTTAAATTAAATTAAACACAATGAACTGAAATAGAATTGTATTTAATAGAATTGCAACAAATAATGAAGTATAATAAAATAATGAAGTATAAAATAAAACAATTAGTAGGATGTAGGATGTGTTGTCAAGTCACTTTAATAGTTGTGTCTTAGTTGATGGCATGTACATTTTTTATGTCTAATTAAATCAAATGAATAAAATAAATGAAACTATAGTTGAATTTAATACAACTGCAAACAAGGTAGTTTTTTTTTTTCAATTTAAACTTTCTACTGTTATATTATTATTATTGTTATTATTATTATTATTATTATTACTATACAATTAATGATCAATAATAATAATTCATATTGTACATGTTGTTGTTAGTATTATTATTATTATTATTATTATTATTATTATAGGTAATTCTTCTATCAATTATTCTTGTGTTTTATTTAGACCCCAAATGATTCATTCTACTCCATCATTCCATTCTTGTATTATTCTACTGCTCTATTTTACTTTACTATATTTTGTTCCAGTTATTCCTTTATATTCCTCCTCCTATTTTGTGAAGTATTTCATGTAAATCTGCTGCGGTCCTGAACTTGTTTCTTCCCCGGTCTTGTGTCAGCTTGCTGGTGGTCTTGTACTGCCTGAGTCGAGCCGGCAGCTGGTCCTGGTCCTCTCTGTCTCTGTCTGTGGATCCCGAGGACTTCCTGGTCTCTGTGGGCGTCATCATCTTCTCCTACACCTCCCAGATCTTCCTCCCTCCTCTAGAGGGCAGCATGGAGGACAGAGGGCACTTCGGCCCCATGTTGGGATGGACGCACGCTGCTGCCTGCATCATGAAAACAACATTTTCCTTACTGGTTAATAATTTGGTTCTCGACACTGTAAAGATCAAACACTTTAGGTTCTGACTCATCAGATGGACTGTATGGCAGACATTAACTCTGCAGTTTCTACATACAGCAAAATTTAATAAACGACTTCAGGGAAAATTACTCGGAGTTGTGGAGCTGATAGAACTTTAAGGCAGCTTTTAAAACTACATTAAGCGTTAAACCAACTTTGATGGATGTGCACTTATAAAAACCTCTGGCATAAAGTTGATTATTACACTCTAAGACTTAAATTACTACCGATTATATTCAGAGTTTGTTGACAGCAACGACAGCCAAACTGTCAGAGCTGATGGCAAACATTATAGGCTGCCAAAAGTACAAAATAGGTGATCATATTTAATTCAGCCTGAAAATTCATGGCTTGGAAGGAATCTGCATGATTATTCTTACAGATCGTCTTCCTCCTCCACCAGGCTGTGCTGACCTGGGGCGCGGAGACAAGTGAGGTCATCACAGACGACCTGCCCTCCGACCTTCGACCTCTAGTCAGCCTGTGTCTGCTGGCCAAAGCTCTGCTGTCCTACCCTCTGCCGTTCTACTCCGCTGCTGAAATACTGCAGACCTGTCTGCTCAGAGGTCAGGTCTGATACATCCTTTTTTTTTTTTAAATTGAAAGCCTCTTGCACTGTTTCCTCCAAAGCAAGAGCAACTATTGTGAAATCAGTGGACCCTCCATGTCTTATGTGAAAAGGTTGGTTTGTACTCATGAAATGGAATTTAACACCAGAGGTGCAATTGTTCAGATTGAAAATCCACTTTTTTTTTTAGAAATAATAACTAATAGACAGGTAGCACATGGTCCTATTTCATTTCTACATTTCTAAATATGATTTGGAACAGCTGTAGGCTGGAGGTTAGAGAGGTAGGCCTATGGCTGGAAGGTTGCCGGTTCAAATCCCTAGGCAGCCTGTGAAAGTGACTGAGTAATGTTCATCCCTCTCTTATACTGTTGAGCAAGGCACTTCAAAAATGACTGTCCATTCATATATTCAGTGCACATGCTAAATCAATGCACTGCAGCTCAAATTTTGCTAAATAAACCATTTCCATTAAATGCTCTCATGTACATTCAGCCTTTGTGCAACTGGTCTCTTCACTGGTGAGGAGTCCTGCTCACAGTGACACTCCAGTTATTAACTGCCTTTTTTCTGAAGCATGCAATTAAAACATTTTGTGTCTGACATTCAAGACAACTCTGAGTAAGTAAAAAAATATAGAGAGTTTTTGGGTGAAGTTTTCCTTTAACAGCGAGGCTGCTCATTGGTCAACACTAGAATGCTGTGCATCTCCATGTGCAGCTGTTTGAATGTGAAGCAAGTTGCAGCTGTGTAGGAGCGTGCACTGCAAAGTGTCACTGAAAATGTAGATTTTTTTTTTGCAATGTGTGCATCAAGTCAACTTTTTCTTAGAGGACAAAAAATGGTGATGGTGGATTTAGGCCCACAGCCTGCTATCCATTCCAGTCGTTGGCCCTTCACACCTAAAACCTTGGCTCTCCCTGCTTTAGCTACAGTAAATTATAAAAGTGCCACTCGTCCTGTATTATTTAATCAAAGATCTCCTCCAACATAATGTCAGTAAATTCCTTCAATCACTCTGTTTCTCTCCATCTCCAGATGCAGCTGTCTCGTCCGACTCCAGAGACCAGTGTCGGTGTGTCTCTCGTCCCGCCCTGCTGGTCCGCGGCACCTTGCTGATGACATCATACTTACTGGCCCTGCTGGTCCCCAGGTTCTCCCTGCTGATGGGTTTGACGGGCAGCGTGACCGGGGCGGCCATGACACTCATACTGCCGTGTCTGTTTCACCTCAGACTGCAGTGGGGCCAACTGGACGTGAAGGAGCGGGCTCTGGACGTGGGGATCCTGAGTCTAGGGCTCGTCTGTAGTGTCTCCGGGGTGATCTGTTCACTGAAAAGACTGGTGGGGGGGCTGTAGGAGGGAGGGATGGATGGGTGGGTGGACGGTCAGCTTGTCCGTCCTTTCTGTTTTAGAACATCACACTCGTCCCCAATCACTTTTTGGACTTGTTTTATCAAAAAGCAGGTGGCACAATGCATCATTTTTTCTCCCACAACAGCTGGTAATAAACAGCGGCTTTTTGTTTACATTATAAAATCGATGTAGGTTACAGGGTGTTTGTGGGTCCTTCAAAACCGTCCCAGTATTACGATCTAAATTCAATGCCTTAAAAATATTCAAATATTCTATATACAGTTAGTTTTTAATTCATCATGTTTCTTTGCACTGCACATCTGCTCTTAGATTAATACAGAGTTGGTTGTACAATATGCCAAACATGTTTTATTCATTGTATCTGCTTACCTGAATACAATGTCCTTTAGCAGTTCACTTCTTGTATCCTTTCCCCTTAGCTTTTTTTTTTTTGTCTTAATTTTAATCCAAGGAGGCATTAAAAAGGTCTTAAAAGGTTAAAAAAAATGATGCATGCATGTATGTTACATGTACCACTGGATTTCTTTATTGTGGCAAAGAGAAGACTGTGTGCCTTGGTTCAGCTTGGCAGAGGAACCAGTCATATATATGATATCCCACCTCCTGTGAGTTGTGATTGGTCACCAAAAAAATGGCCTCTCCTAAAAATTTCCCAACTTTAAAAATCACAACACTCACCCTCAAATTCAGCCAGGCCACAACGCATTAATACAAAAAAAGTGGAACAGCGTGAACACACCCTTGGATGAGATTACATTTTATTTGCACATGGTGAGAAATTCAAATAAAATAGCAGCGAGTTAGTCAAAGCATAAAAGATGAATGTTGAAGAGCGAGCGAGGTGAACCCCAGTAGGGCTTATTATGGATCTTCAGCCGAACCATAAAGAAATTATACAACTTTCATGACACGCGCTTTCAAAATAGCAGTGAGTTAGCGAGATAGGATGGAATGGAGGAATGGCAAGGCCACATGTATATTTTATTCTAGGAATACTTCCATATAGAAGATGGATGACACAGTTTTCAGTTTATCTATGAATGATGAAGAGACATAAATTACCAATAAATTACTCAAATTGTTCTGTCATGTTGATGAGAGCTGATGAGTAGGTTTTGCCACTTTGATGATGGTTTAGGGAGCAAAATGTTTCATTCAGGTTTCATTCAAGATTGAAATATGCATCATTTATAAGAAAGTGGAATCTACTTTTACAAAGGGTTCATAGCACACAGTTTAAGTTCAATATTTTTTGAAGAATAAGTAACAAAATCCTTGGACTGATAAAGTAATAGCACATATAGCGTGGATCATTTATAGTTCAAAAATATTGTTATATGAACTTAAGGTAGTGATTGTTTGTTTTGTTTTTTTTAAATCAAGCAGTAATTTTTCCCGCAGGTGCATCAGTACATTGAAAGTACCGAGGTGATGCGGGGAAAAGTAAAATCCTGGAGGCAACAGGGTGAAATGATTCACATGACGCCAAGCTGTGGTGAGTGACGTGAAAATTAATCAGCAATATGAAACAATACAAAATGAAAGTCAGTATGTCAGCCACATGTTTCTAAGCTGCTTTCGGATCCACCTGTCAGCGCTGAGGATGTTTGTGGCATTCTATTAAGCAAACCATCAAAACGTTAAAATCTCATTCCCCACGTTGTCTTGTTTGTGAAAGGAAGAAGCAACGGAAAATATAATTTCTGTTTTTTATGATTGCGTTGGAGAGCAAAAGCTTTTTTTTTTTTTTGGTCAGCAGTTGATTGTCATAAAGTTGCTAATGCAATGTGGAGGAGGTCTCGGGTTTTGATTTCAGTGAGTCATGCATTTTTGCTGCATATAAAAAAATACTGTGCTGCAAAACAGAACATTGAAAAGTTCTCATTTTATCTCTCTCTACATACAATGATGCTGCAAGGCTTCAAAATAGCTGTGTTTTCATTCATGTAAAAGCTGATGGGAGAGAGATTTTAAAACTTAATTGGATTCATATGTGAGGACAAACAGTTATTTTTAAGTGGAGTGTGATTGTTATGTAAAGAAATGCCATGTTGTGTGAATTTTGCTTGTGTTTGAGGGGAAAAAAGAGCTAATTAGCTTTCCGGGGAAAATAAATGTTAAGCGCTGAAGTGACTGCTTCTCCTTTAGGCCGGGGAAGAGTTACAAGAAGAGTTTGTCTTATATACTTCAACGCTGAAATGGCGAGGTCGAAATGTGTGCAAGTAATGTGTGTTTGTGTGTGTGTGTGTGTGTGTGTGTGTGTCTGACTGCCTCCACACACGGGCAGAAGTAATTTTGGCTTTTGGTCCAACATCTGTCTATGTGATAGCAGCCCACAGAAGGAGTGAACTGAACCAGGTGGACCATATTGCAGAGAAGAAAAGAAAAGAAAAGAAAAGAAAAGAAAAGAAAAGCAAGAACAAAAAAGAAAAGAAAACTTGGGGGGTAGTTCATTTTGCTCAGTTAAAGTTATCTACTGAATGAAAATGGGAGGAAATGTGGAAGAGAAAGAGAGATAAGAATGGGAGAGCGAGAGAAAGGGCAGAGGAGAAGAAAATGAATCATCGATGAGCTAAACAAGGTCAAGTGAAAGAGGGAGAGGAGGAGAGAAGAAATTAAAGTTTTTAGTGTTTCCAGTTGTGCTTTGACGTGATCACGGAAGTCACTGGCATCTGTTGGAACATTGTATTCCTACTAGTCAGTATTTACACACACACACACACACACACACACACACATGAGTCACTCTAAAACATTTTATAACACAGATCTTTTCCAAGCAGGAAACGTGGACCTTTCATATAAACCTCTGTAAAAACAGTCTGGATTTGCATTGTAAAACCTTGCAGCTTAATAAAGTTTTATTTGATCGTGTGCAAAGGAGAGAGAATGAGAGAGAGATGTGAAGCAGGAAATCCCTGACAATCTCCAGAGTAAGTGAAAACACAACGTGGCCATGCAGCCGGATCCAAGGAAGAGATTGAGACCTGAAGCTCCAACAATCACTCCTCCTTCCCTCAAACTGACCCAAAACTGATGTTGATGATGATGTCATTTCAAATTTAGGTGTGACGTGATAAAAAAAACAAAAAAAAAAAACAGGGGAGGAAAGGAGGAGCAATGGAAAAGCTTTTGTATCCACACCAACCCACTTAGTTGCTTGCTGTAAGAGATATACAGGGGTAACTTAAATGCACAAAACAAGGCGACAATAGCAGCAGCATATTTAACACGTGTTACAATTAATGGAAAATTAGCAGCACTTTGTGAATGAAGATCAACACTGTATAAACTTAAAGGTGCAGCACGTAGCCTTTTCACATGAATAAATCATTACCATATTCATTTTCAGATGTTAGTGTAATTAAAGTGAAACAAATGAGAGCATCACAGAGATGACTGTCTGCCTCCACAAATATCTGCATTTTATACTCAAAGGGTTGGATCTGGAGGTAAATCTGCTGGATTGCTTTATGGCACAAAACAGGAACAGGGCACAGTTCCTCTAGAGCAAACTGAGCTAAAGTTTCCTGAGTTTCGTCTAGTCTTAAGACCAATGGAAAAATCACTTCCAAAATATTTATTCCCTTCAGTAAAGACAAAAGAATTCTTTTGACTGAGGTAGCAGCATCCTCTTTGTGACAGGAAGCAACAGGAATCAGCGACAAAGCAATATGGCCAATTCATTCTTCTCTAAAAGGAATACTCCAACGTTTTGGGCAAAATCCCCTTTTTCCAAGTTACCCAGACTGAGACAAGATGTTCGGCATCATTTTCACCTCTGTACGTCCACTGGTTCGCTTCCGCTGGGTAGCATTTTGTGTTAGCTTAGCATAAAGACTTGAAGTCTACAGGAGTCATTAGCCTAGCTCTATCAAAGTGAAAAAATAAACCATACAGCAACTCCAAAGCTGTCTTATTATAAAATTTATCATGTGTATTTGAAATGCACGTCTTGGATTCTTTCTTTTTTTATTAACAAGAGTAATTTTAGGAGATTTTAGATGGTAGGACCTATTAGGTTATAGTTCCTACCATCCAACTTCTCCTGAAATTAACCTCTTTTTTGTTTGTTTTAATTACAGGCCGTGCATTTCAAACACACATAATATATTATGTAAATAAAACAGCTTCAGAGTTGCCATAAGGTTTATTTTTTCACTTTGACAGAGCTAGGCTAATGACTCCTGTAGACTTCAAGTCTTTATGCTAAGCTAACAAAAAATGGAGCGTGCACTCGGACATCAGTCAGAGTGGCTTGAGAGAACAGAGTTTGTGCTGTTCCCACACTGATCCTCCTTGTTGCAAAGTGCTAAATCTCCTGGTCAGCCGCTGATAAGGACTGACGAAGGCTGATGATGCGGAACAGACCACACAGACTATAGGTGATCGTCAGCCAACAATAGCACCATGAGGGCCGACTGCCAACTGTCATCTTGGTGCATCAGGGCGACCGATCATCTTAACTTCAGTCTCATTTGTTAACAGTAATTACACCAAGGTATCACAATGAATTTGACACCGATATATCGATAAGAAAATTAATTATACGGTTCTGAGCTCAACAATAGCTCTGTAGTCAACACTTTCTTTTGTTCCCCTTTTCTTTAGCAGCGTAGACAATCTCTATTGTCTTGCAGATAAAACACCCATTGAACTTAATTAACTGGAGAGCCAGAGAGAGCAAACCTCTTTTCAGGTCTGCTCTGAGCCATTGTGAAAAGCCCGGCCATAACTTGAGTGCTAAACACACTTTACAAAATAGCAACTTGTAATGGAACTGATCGTATTAATGAACATTAGATACCATGGAGGCTGGTGTAAACCATGATGAGACTTACACATTTCTGCATTATAATCAGGGGAACTGTGACAAAATGAAAAATATTCAGATATGATTTGACATACAGTTCCTATATCTTATATGTATTGATCTTATCTGTATAAGCTTTTTGTACAGTAGGGCGATTGGCATTAGGAACTTACAATGGGTCAAATGCTGCCAATTTTTATTTTACCAATGAGGAGCAAGAAATATTATAACTGTGACAAAGAGATTGTCTAGAGGACAAACTAACTGAAAGAGGACTGAATGGCAAAAGACAAACATGCAGGGTGGAAAATGGAGTTGGAATTAATACTGGGTGGTGATAATGGAGCGTTTCTTTCTTTCTTTTTCTTTCTCTTGCCTCTATTTTGTGTCTTCATTTACTCTGTCCATCCATCTTCTCATGTTACAACTTCTCTATCTTCTCAGCAACACACACACACACACACAGACACTGTGTGCCAACTCAGCCATCCTTCACATTGT
>OMLF01008612.1:36472-102440 GCA_900302615.1 Holocentrus rufus | reverse complement strand
TTCTGGAACAAGAGCCAGCTGCAATGAGAGGCTAAAGTTAGTGTACCTCAGTCAAGGCTACAGTTTCAACACGGCTCTTAAAGAATTCCCTCGGCTGAACAAGAATGCTAACAGGACCAGATAAGCAACTTTATTGCACAATATATTCATCTACAACCTGCTGAAACACAAACTTGAGAAATTCCACACCAGAGACTTGGGAGGAAAGAGTGTCACTGCACGGATTTCAAATAGGCGTATTACATTAGCCCTCACACTGGAACTGGTATAGCATCTTTGGACTGAATCTGATTTCCCTGGTTAGCGTCCTTGGAGTCACATTACAAGAACTCTCTTTATAAACTCTAAAACATTCATTTAAAATTCAGCACAACACAGGCGTCATTTCCCACTTGGGAGCTTGATAATTTTGCAAACATTTTCACACAGGGCTCTGTAATGCAGATAGCATGCCAGCAGCAGAACAGGTGGGGGGTTAAGTGCCTTGCTCAAGGGTACACAGTGTCTTCATCAATCACATCAGCAGTCAGGGCAACTTGATGAGATTTGGAAAACCCCCAACTTAAGGCATCAGGGCCCCTGACACATGACCTGGAGGCCTTGCTTTCTTTTGATAGTTACGAAATGTTTGTCAAATAAAGTCTATTTTTTTCTGTGAGACACCATGCGCTGTGTTTCTGAAGCCTCCCAGTGAAAGTGAGCCAGAATGTGAAGTAACCTCTTCGAAGTCAAGTCTATTTGGTTCCAGCTCATCGCGGGACGTGCTGTTATTGTTCTGACCGCATTACAGTTGGGTATTTGCCACAGAGCAGGAAGAGCTGCTTTGAGGGTAGGTGTACACAGTCACATAATCTGGCCTCATCCCCTTGCGAGGCTGTAAACCAGCAAAGTCCAAAACATCTCACTTAACTGACTTTAATAGTGTTTAGGATATCAAACGTCTGTTCCAAATTAGACGAGCCTCCCCTGTGTCAGCGTTTGGAATATTCTCAGCCGAGGAAACTGGAGGCCTCCTCTCTTCTACTGAACCAGTTCTGTCATCCTGTAATGTCTGGGGTGCAGACAATCAGTGTCTAAACAGATTAGCCCGAGATAACAAAAGCAAAACAACAAACTTGTGTCCCAGGTACCCAAGAAAGCAAGCTGGAAATGAAAATAATTATGTCAAAATCTATGACCTCACCCTATGGCTGTTGATCTCAGAGGCTTGATGAGGCGGACAAGCTTGTATTAAACAATTTATTAGTCACCAGCTGGACGAGAGCCTCACAGCATGAGAGATCCCTCCATACTGGCCTCCCTGGGGAGACGGCAGTATGGGAAAGAAGCGAGAGCAGAGACTGACACACATCGGATATCACAAGAGGCACATCCCAGTGCCTTGCGGAGGTCAGAGGGTTTGGGATGTATGGATGGACCAGTCAAAACCTAAACATGAGTTGGCGGAATGAGAGCTTGCTTCACCATTTGCCCTCGGCCTCTTTCTCTAATACTGTTTAACGTCACACTGCTTACAATCATGCTGCTTGCGGCCGTCTCCAAGGAGCTCTAATCAAAAGCAAAGACGGGGCGAGTCCCAGGAGGGAGAGAGAGAGGTACAGATTGTGTATGAGCACGCACACACACACATTAGAGTGTGTTATACAGGCAATGGGCTTGATTGCACTCATCTCGGCAGTCTCGGCCCAACATCTTCAGCCAGAGGTCCACATGCTCTGTATCATGTTATGACCTCACCGGGGGGACGACTCTCACCAGGCTGACTTCACAGCAGCAGAGCCAAGCCTAACACATCATCATCACCGCCTATTGTTCTGAACCTAATCCATACAGAGATCTACACTGCACTCTTACACATTTGGCTCGACATCAACCATGCCACAACACGCTGTGATTTTTCCCCGCTGTTCTCATACTGCTTTAATCCCCTGAATGACAGAGACGTCATGACCTGACAAGAAAAACCATGACAACCTTGTGAATAACTATAAACATTTATTGGGCATAATAGGAATACAAATCATGCATGTATTTACAGCATATAAAAGGTTTCAGAAAACATGGCTGACACGTTTTGCACATAAACAACACCAAAAGGCATTATTGGTGTCATGGAAAGGGTCGCTTCTTCATAGTCTGACTGGAGTTTTAAAAAAATAAATGCAAAGAAAGCAAGAAAAAACATGTAGGGGCCCACCTCAACTTACTGCAGTGTAATCCATAAAGATCTAAACTTTGATTTGTCTTTATTTCAATCACCAGGTACACCAAAACATACCCACACACGAGCACTCACTCACACACAAACACATTGTACACAAGATACATTCATTCAGTACTCTTAGAAAAAAAAAAGTGAGGTAGTCAAATAGTGAGAAAAAAATAAAAGAAGTACAATCAATAATTCTGGAGGTTTGTTTACTGGGCATATGGATTTGAGCTCCAAACACAGCTGTTTTCAGTTTCAGTTTCAGTTTTGGGAAATTTGATTTGTGTCTTTTTTTAACAGAGTCAGATTAGAAGATTGATACCAATTTTATCCCTGTGCATCGAGTACAAAGACAACAACGGGCTGCACAGCTGAGTTAGCTTACTGCATGGCTACAGGTGGAAGCTACTAGCTTATAACTCCTGTGAAGTGAGGGAAATAACCTTCCAGCATCTCTGAAGCTGAGTTATTTGAGTAGTACATCTTGCATCTTCAAAATGAGTAAAAAATAAAGACATCTTAGTTGCGCTAAATGCAACTACATTTGTAACTATCTTTAACGAATAACTATTTATCCATCTGCTGCATCATATTTGTCAAAGATAGCTGCATTTCATTAATTTGAGTTAGCATGCAGCCTGTTGCTCTCTTTGCACTGGATTACATTTAATTAGCAGATATATAGCAGGCAGTGGCCCTAAAAAGGTCTATCTTTAGCTCGTAACAATAACATTACTTGCACACAAGATATAGTATCTTTATTTCAGCTGACTACAGGGAATCATATTGATAAGATAGCATATTTATTCATTCATTCAATGTCTATTCCTGTTCAGGGTCACTAGAGGGCTGAAGGCAGAAGGCAAGAGAGAGCAAGAGGACTTTCACTCCAACTCTTTGAGGATTAATTTGCACAATTCTCATAAACTATATTGATAGTTTAGGTGAAATAATTTCCCTTAAATTATATCAAATTAAAGGATTAGACCCTGATAGTAACAAGAGCCTCAGACCCTTTACAGCATGACATAAGCGGGTGGAAGGGATAATTACATATTGTAGATAAATATGCCACAGTCGATAAGAGAGGCCACAAAACTACAGGAATGTCAAAAGCCCCAAATCCCACAATGACCACTGATAGTAGGTTATGGCATAATACCACACTGCAAGAGACAGAATGTTTCACAAGAGATATTCTATCAACAATGTGATACAGTGTTGTTGTTCTCCAAAATAAAATTCACAATAATATGACAATAATAGCTCACTCCACAATTTTGTTGCATACATGAGAGCTTTACTGAACAAAAGATTTAAATGGGCTCTGTGGTAGGTGATGTAACTGACTGAGAAGCCTGGCAAAATAGTTTATCACAGTAGTGCCAGGTGGTTTTAATGAAACACAACGGGAGACGGACCGCCTTTGGATTTGCACTGAAGTCAGTCAGCGTGGCAGCTATAGCTTGGGGCTCTGGGTTTTGTGACCAAAATTGATAATGGGTTGCTTATTATGGTTATTCAGTGAATTAAATCAATTTACTAATATCATGGTATTGTACAGTTGGATATATATCACTACAGCTTATTATATCTTATTCTATGAAATTTGCATTAAAGATATGCATTCAAATATATTAATTTTCCAATGCTATATAATTTTAATTCTCCATTTCACTTCATATGAGAATATTTTAGTAAACGCATAATTTATAGAAAGTAGTAATTGATCTGCAACAACTTCAATAGTGAGTGGGTAGTTGGGAATTAATAAAACCATTACATGGCAAATGATAATCATTTAAACAAAAACATACGTGTTGTATCCCATGTACATGTAGGAAAGAAATATTAGCAGGTATGGTTTTATTTGTAAAGCATTTACAAACCGAATTCATAACAGACTCATGACATGTTTCATGACACATTCATTAATAAACAAATATAAAAGCTTTATGGGACACATAAACATGATTCTACTGTCAGTTTCCTTGTCTGGACCAAGAGAGTTTTTCAATTTAGGCAAATGTATGAAAATGCGTGCATCTCCTATAGTGGTGTATGGAAGAAATTATGACTTTTGGGAAATATCCAACAAGTCAAACTGCCATATCTTTATAACTGCAGTGTGGGTGCTGAGTAGTATGTATAAGTATGTCAGTATAAGTATGTCATGAAAGTTGCCATCAGGATGTAATGAACAGGCTGAATAAATCCCTTACAAAAAAGTGTTACCTGTGAGTATATCCAGAATTCACAGTACTCACACAAATAGAAGACGATAAATTTCTTTTGGTAAATATATTCCAAAATATAATTTTATACACAAATATATATTTATACTCTGTTTCCTCTGTAGAAACCTTTATACATGTTTACATAAAAACAAAAGCTCTGAGACAATATACATTCTATTTTTCTTGTTACCTTTCTAACAGAAACAAAGAAATAGTAAAAACGTACAAAGAAAATGATCCCTTTCGTTCCCTTATCGAATTCAAAGAGCCCCAGTCTGTCCTGCACATCGCATAAAAAATATATAGGCTCAAGGAAGGCACAATAATAGACATTCATATTATTTCATGACGGTGGGGAAATCTTGGGGTTGCAGTTATAAGTAAAATGACATATTGGACACATTGGAAAAACATAAAAACATGTGTGTCCATAACAATGAGCTTAGCCTACAGCTTATGGTTAAAAAAATAAACCAAAACCAAACAAAACAAAACAAACAAAAAAAAACAGGTTAGTCCCCAGGTTTAAACTGAGAAGATAAACATAACAGGGATGCTAAAGCCAAGGACATATGGAGCATTCCACTATATAATGTGCATCTTGTTTCACAATATAACAAAAAATAATTTGAAGGTAATGCCCAATTAATACCTTAGTTCATTCTCTAAAAGTTGCTATTTCCACTCAGCACTATAGTTCATACTATATTAATATCAGAGTTCTGGGATGGCAACGATATTAACTTGCAGCATCACAATGTGGACTCCAACTGATAAGTAAAAGAGAAGAAAAAGAAAATAAAATGATATAATAGAACTTTGCACATATTCTGCCTAATAACATTTTGGATTATTTACAGTATTTACAAAAATATACTGTACATATCTTTACAACAGCTGGGAACCTATAATGCCCCTGTGAAGTTGTGTAACATCAGTGGGACTTGAGACTCAGACCTTAGCTTAGACCTAGGACTAACTAAGTGCATTACTATGACTATTGTGCAGAAACTGCAACATGCACTGGTAAAATATTTCTGACCAATCTGTTTCTATAAATCTATTATTACGGTAAGAAAGGTCATTATGTTGTGTATGTTAAAATGAGTTGTTGTTTGACAGCATCAGTCTTTCACATTTCTCTTTCACATTTTTTTTGTCTTTTAGTGTATCTTCTGTATACATTCAACATCTACATTGTTCTATATGTTTAACTGATGCCTTAAAGTTAGAATTATTCTTTTAACACACAACGTTGACTCACCGTGTGTCCAACAGTGATGACTTCCTTTCATACTGCACTGTTCTCCAACTAATAATAGTGGTTGCTTCTGCATGTCTGCTACCTTCAGGTTACATGTCATATAAAGTGTTAGACTCCATGCTGTGCAATGCATGGGTAGCCATCACCATCTCACATGCTAATACTGACATCATTGCAGCAAATATCCTTGTTGCTGTTCCATGCCATTGGTGTACTCCTGCTTGTTACTTACTGCCTAAATCAATCCGTTTAAGGTAATAACAAAAGGCTCTACTGTGGTAAAGAAAAAAAAAAACAGCATTTGGATTAGAAAAAAATGCCTGGTATTAAACTCACATTTTTTTTCTTGTAGCTTTAGTTAGGCACTATATTCGAGGTAAGAAGAAGCTGGATCTCAGAGCTGTTAAACCCTCAGTTCAATAATACCAGGACAGTAGTTTTATGAAGTCCAAACCCACTGTTGAAGTGCCACAAAGGGACTTTACCCAGGGACTAAAGGTATTATTAAGTATTTTCTTCTTCTTTTTTAAAATCATATTTCTTCCCTTCCTATCACAAAGCATCCCCAAAATAATTCCTTTCATCCAAGGAAGCAAATGTCAACAAACCAGTCCCTGTGACCCGTTTGGCCTTTCCTGTGCCCCGGCAGGGGTATGCGTCCCGCTGGGCCGCCCTGGGCTATGCTGTGCTGCTGCTGGAACAGGGTGTGCTTTGTGTGCTGCCGATACTGTGGGCCGCGCTGCTATTCTCCGAGGCAGGCTGGGACTTCTGGACCTGCTGTGTGCCAGCTGTCTCACCTAGACAGAGAGCAGGAGAGGGAGAGAGACATGGGATACCATGAAGAGAGAGACTCATCAATTTGCAGCAATGTTAAACATGAAGGGAGAAACCCAGCACAGAAGAGGGAGAGTACACTTCTTTTTCCCATTAAGCTCCACTGTAGCTGCAGCTGCTCTCTATGTGCATCGTGTTTGGTCAGTTTACCAACAGCAAAACAGAATTACGTAGTAAAAACAACAAAATGGCACCAGAAATGCAATGTAGGTCACCAATCTCTGTTTATTAAATAGTGTTCATGCTTTTAAGGGTGGAATTTTCATTTAAAATGATCTGATAGGCTACACAATTACTGAGTGACACCATTTCTGTGCTAAACTAAATAACTACAAAGACAATTTTTACTGCTGTTTCAGTAAAAATGCACTGAAGAATTACTGCTTTTCCGTACTAGTATGATTGTGCAGCTCTTCTGCTAAATAACAGCACTCTGGACCTCATTTATCCCATCTTTTTTCCATCTCCTTGCATAATCTGCCACAGAGGTTAATAGTTATCTGTTCTTCTGCTATTAATTATCCACAAAGTGACTGTTTTGCCACTATGATTTTTTTTTATGGAGACAAAAGACACCACCTCAAAGCCCAGAAGCAACCAATCACGTCCCTATCTGAAAGATGATATTTTGAATAGAAAAGGGGTGAAAAGGCCTGTTGTTCATTCAGTTCATGTCTTTTGTTATCTGGAAGCAATTAGCCTAGCTTTAGCAGATAAAGCAGAATAAACACAAGACAGGGTCTTCTGACTGGATTTCAAACCACTGACTTGTTTATTGTTCTTTGTATAAATAAGCGTTCCAGTTGTAGATTCCCGGGATCCAAAGCTAAAAGTTAAGGGGCAAATAAAAATGCTTCCATTTGTTTGGAAAAAAACTTCTCCAACACAGAACCAAACCCTTTTGAAATAAAGCCAAGTCTGTGTTTAATTTATGTATTTGGCCCAGTGCTGCTTGTATTAAAATGCAGTATGTCCACTGGTTGTTTCCTAGCTGTGTCCCACCCAGTAGAGTGGACGGGATTTTTACCGCACTTTCTCTTTCAGGCATAGCTGATTTTATTTGTAATTTCTCCTATGAGGCGTGTGTATGCGTGTGTACACGCGCACATGCATATTTGGCAGCATTTCTACATGTGTTCACAGGCTATCTTGCATCTCACTCCCTCTCGCAGGCCCCTCAGTTCTGCTAATGTTTACCAGAGCAGAGCTGCCAAAGAGTTCCGGCTAAAAAAACAGTCTCTCCCCTCACAGGATCCTGAGCTTTCAAAAACAAAGGGACTTGGATTCACCTCTCTCCTATCTGCCCATTTTCTGAGGAAACAGTAATCCCCAAGTCCACTGACAAAGCATTATCTCGATAGATAGCAGAGATAAAGGCTACTTGCATGTCACAGAATGATATTTTGCATGAAAATGTTATATCCACTGGTTGCAATGCAAGTCTGTTGAAATGGAAAGTTTCCCTTAACCTCTGGGAGATGCATTACAAATGCGGTTGCTGGCTCATAGCAACTGCACTTGTGGGTATTTCAGCACAATAGTACAATCCACACTCTCAACTTAGCTTGTCCTAAAATAAATGAATACTTGGCAATGTAGCGAATGCACTGTTGAAGACAATTGCATTTCTTAAAGGAATGCTACATTTTGGGCAAAATACCCTTTTCCAATTTACCCAGACTGAGACAAGATGTTCGATATTTTCACTTCTGTACGTCCACTGGTTTGGTTCCTATGGGTAGCATTTCATGTTAGCTTAGCATAAAGACTTGAAGTCTACAGGAGTCATTAGCCTTGCTCCATCAAAGTGAAAAAATAAACCTTACAGCAACTCTGAAGTGGTCCTATTTGCACAGTGTAATGTGTGTACTACACAGTAATGAAATACATGTCTTTTTAAAAACCAGAGTTGTTTTAGGAGAAATTATGGTTGGAACTCTAATCGCTGAACATATGTGTTCATGCATAGTTCCTACCATCTAACTTCTCCTAAAACAATTCCAAGATGTGTATTTCATATACAAATGATGCATTGTGCAAATAAGACAGCTTCAGAGTTGCTTAAAGGTTTATTTTAAGCAATTATGGTTGGAACTCTAATCGCTGAACATATGTGTTCATGCATAGTTCCTACCATCTAACTTCTCCTAAAACAATTCCAAGATGCGTATTTCATATACAAATGATGCATTGTGCAAATAAGACAGCTTCAGAGTTGCTTAAAGGTTTATTTTCTCACTTTGACGGAGCTAGGCTAATGACTCTTGCAGATATCAAGTGTTTATGCTAAGCTAACACGAAATGCTAACCATTGGAACCGCACTAGTGAGCATACAGAGGTGAAAATGGTATCAAATATCTGGGTGAGATGGAAAAAGGATATTCTGCCCAAAACGTTGGAGTAGTTCTTTAAACTTGTTTATTTTATGTGCCATCATTGTTGAGATCTTCTTTAATATTGAAGAGCGTCTGCTAAATGCCAACTAAAGATAAGAGAAAAGCCATGTCTTGCGTGTGCATGTGTGTGTGTATGTGTGCGTGTGTGTGTGCTTCAAAACAGCATGATAAAAAATAAAATAGCAGTGCAAAAATAGCAAGAAAATAGCAATGCAAACTTTTTATTTCCTAGATAAGAAAAGCCACGATAAGAAAAACCCTCTAATAATATGTTGTGGTGCCATTTGAAGTATTTATGTCTCTAAATTTCCTTCTAAGGAATTAACCTTGTATGGCTCCAAAAACTCCAAGCACAGTTCCAACATGTATATGTTATAAAAAAGGGAAAATTGGACCTTTTTCAAGAAACCAAGAACATCCAACATTGTCCTCGGGCCCGGAGGGGATAAACGCAGCTCTATTTTCATGTTTCATCACTCTTGCACTAGTTTAAAATACACTCCAGGCTGATATTTTTGGTGGTTGATTTGGGGGATCTGCATTCTTGGGGTTAACAGGGAAATGCCAGTGTTGCCATGTAAGGGTATTTCAGTCAAGAAAGAATAACAGACCTTTCAAAATAACCCAACAGAAAGGTCCGCTTTAGCAACAACAACAGGAACATGTGCCCGAAGCTCTTTTTTATCACAAACACTGAAGGAACGGGCTACTTGCATTATTTTGCTGACTACTATCCTTACACCTGTTTCTCTTCAGATGTTCAACTTTTGACCTCCGAAATCTTTGGGAAATCAGCCAATCAAAAGGCATGCGTTTCTTTGTTGGCCTCTCTAGGAAACTCATAAAACTCAAATAAAGTGGCTTTCTAAAGAGGTGCCAATACAAATATTGTGATAAAGATAAGGAAACTCACATCTGACAACTGATCTCTCCTGCTTGTTGAATGAAAACGTGTTCAGCAGACAAAGTAGACTAATGATCGACTAAATGTGACTGGGCCTGCAGCACAATATAAAACAGTCTGTAATAAGTGTGTGCTAATCAACGAGTAGCTGTACTGCTGCTCTGTCCATTCACAGCCCTCGGACCAAAAAGCTGGACTACTTACAGGACAAATCATCATCCAACACTGTCCAGTCCCTGAGCTCCATCCAAACTGTGAGTGTAAACTTGAACACTTAGGACACATTGTTGTATCTCCTCAAACTCCTAGCCTCTAAACTCTAACTTCCTGGCCCTGTTTATGAACGTGGTCCAACACATTGACAATGAGGTAACAGGTCAATGGCACCGCAGATCACCAGTCAAACAGTCAGGCCAAGAACAGGGCAGCTCTGTGCAGCGGTGAACTCAGTGGGCTGCTGGGAGTGCACTTCCTCTCAGGGGTCAGCTGAGGTCGGCAGGCTGGGGACGATGGGGAAGGTCTTGGCATCTAATGGACAGATTGTGTATCTTTTCCTGTGAGCGCCCCGCTAAACCTAACAGGGGGAATTTCCAACCCGTCTCTAGCCATTGTGCTGAGAATATTCACTGACCACCCTGCAGCCCCCAAAAACATTCAAAGGCAGGAAAGAGAAGAGCCGTTGTTGCTGACCAACAGGATATATTTACAGTAGAGGAGTCAATATGTTATTGTTAACTGGGCCCTGTCAGCAGCAGGATGTTTGGCAATCCCAAAGGCAGATTTCTGGCACCGAGACACTCAGACATTCTTTTGCACCTTATCTTTTCATTAACCCGGAGAGGCGGGCGAGAGCGGCAGGTAAGTGAACCGAGGGCAGAGAGACCTACCTGTGTGTGAGTAGATAAACCACAGGGCTCCGGTCAGCAGCGCCCCGATCACAAAGGCTGCAAAGGCAATCCCCACCACTGTCGGCGTGTCCAGGACGTACTGTATGCCTGAAAGACAAAGACAGACACAGTTCATACCGGATGACCCAACAACTACGGCTGAATACAATGGGAAAAAAAAACAAAACACACATTAAGAGTATTTTGACAGATATTGCGATTGCGATATGATTCATGATTTCAGTAGGGAAGTTCTTTTTTGTGTTATAATTTAAATTTTCACTAAAAAAAACTAAAATTATGTTTTTGGCAGGGTTTTACTTTTACCTAACAAACATGTTCTCTTATGTTTGGATAATATGATTTGCATCTCAGAAGCACCGCAATACTTTATGTATAATGCTATTTTGTCACATAATAAAAAAGGTGATACTTTTATGTACAATAACTTACTTGTGGGATTAGATGGGCTTCGGGATGTTGTGCGTGGGGGTGTAACTGCAAAATAAAAACCACTTTCATTTAATGTATGTCGGCTAGGAAACAATGCACAGTATGTCTTCAATACATTTAAAATTACACAGATTTTCTGACTAAGCCACAAGCCAAGCGGATAAGCATATTGCTGTTATTGCACTGTGTTGATAAGCAGTTTCTGTGGAATGTGATACAGGAACCTGAACCAGAAAAAAAAACAGAAAAAAAAAAAAGCTGAAAGAGCAGCTTTCTGTAAGCTGACGGTGTCCTAGAGGATGAACCTACTGACTCCAACCACGGCTCTGCTCACCCATTTATTTCAAGCCATCTGGATGGCTTTCAAAAGTGAAATTAGCTCTAATGATGTCTTAACAAACAATACAAAGGCGCTTGTGTAGGGGCGAGCTCAAGAGCGAGCCTGGTGCGGGTCCAGGACCCCGGTACAATGGCTGCTATTCTCGGAGAGAACACCTTTGAATTTTCAGCCCGCATGGCAGATGATGACAGGTCATCAGACGAGAGTTTAATTTCAGAAAGGGCTCCGGCCAGAGGACACCCCTCTGCCCTCCTCCACCCCCATCCCGCCCCTCAAGTGTTATCTGTCCCTCCTGACTTATGCTAAGAATGCAGAGACTAGCGGTTAACACTTTCAGCGCCACAAGCACTTCTGCAGGCGGGAGGGGGAGAGGAACAATACAGCAGGCCGAAGCCAGCTGTAAAGGCTGTCGTGTGAAACGGCTGTGTGGTTTTGTTTTCAACTTACACTGAAAGCTGTAAATCTTTTCTTTTATGGCCTTTAATGTGGCAAGAAACTTCCATGGCCATTAAGCTCAAGACTCATTGAAAATGATCAAACTCTACATGGGTGTCTATAAAGGAATTAGCCAGTATTACACAATTCTTGAAAGAGATATTCATCCAAAAGCAATGAAAAATACTTCTCTGCTGGGAGCTATTTTACTTGAGCAAGGTGGCATGAACTAAAGAAAAAGAAAGGACCATAATGTTGCATTTATAATTTGCCTGATATTCTACCAAAGTGTAATTTGCTGACAGTTTGCACAGTAGTTTGGACCACAGGATAGACTCCCATTACAGTGTTTTTTTTTCTGTGTGACTATGCCTCCACATCTGTTTCCCTTCTCATCGGCTGCCAGCAAAAACACACACTTAATATTGTCAGTGTACCTGTTGCTGATCTATTGTTTTTTTGATAACCCCGTGACATAACCACTCCAAAACTACAGGTTACTCACTATCTGAACTGAAACAGGCAGAGTTAAATCTTCACTCCGTACTTATGCTCGCAGCTCTTGCCAGAGTTGGAATAGTTGTGATAACTGTCCAAATGTTATTTGTTTATCAAAGTTTGGTCATTATAATGCAGGAAAGAACGTTGTTTCTGCTCAACTCTGAGCCTTTCCTTATGGTGTGCAGAAACCACTGACGGCGCCTCTGTGAGACTCTTGACACTGGCGGTCTGTACTCACAAAACAAACTGCAGCTGATCTGTCCACACAACACTGAACTCCACAGTTCAAAGCGTGTTTACTCCAAAAAGCTACCATATGATAGGGATCATAAATGCACTGCCGCAAACAGTCAACATATGGCTGTTATGCATAATCACTTGGGATTCAACACACAACTTTCCCTTCACTGTATACTTGGAAACAAATCAGAGGTGTGCAGGACTGAGCTACAGCAACAATCAACAGAGAATGTTTTTCATGGACTTTCACTTTTCTCATTAGCTGTGGCTTGCTCAATCTAGAAAAAAACATCCTTTTTTTGTTCCAAAACACTACAAAGGATGGCTACCACTCAACCCTCAATAGTCCATTACCAAGTTTAAATAATCAGTGCTTCTGCCTCATTTCACTGTTTTGAGTGCGGTCATTAATTAAGCCATTATTAAGTTGCTGTCAAGTCTATATCGTGTTATAAATGATGCTGTGCAGTTGTTATTTTCTTAAAGACATCCTTGTTGATTTATAGTGAGATGTTACTAATTTAAATTGGGCTGCGCAAACTTGGCCAACGGTGGAATATTTTTATTATGATCCAGATCTCTCCAAATATGGTCTGTTTACAGTTCACACTGCACACAAATTTTATTAATATTTACAGTGCTAAAACCATTGTGAGATGCCTGCATTTCAATTTAAATCAGCTACTTCTTCAGGCAAAAGAAATTTTATGATTAAGCAGTCTACCTGATACTGGGTCAGTGACCAGCAGATGTTTCTCGCTCAGCATGTTGTAAATTAATGCATTGCTGCTGAAGTTATTTCAAATGCATATACAGTCCATTTATCACAACACTGAGCAGAATAAGCAGTTTGAAGGGTTGTAATATTCACTGTAATTTTGGGCATTCCAATAGTTTGGATTACTATAGCTCTAATGTCAGAAATAAAAAGCACAGGTTTTTGAAGCAAATTAAGTTTTAATTTCTAATCTAGAATATTATTAATTTATTCTATTCTGAGCAAAAGCAAACACAAGTTACACTACTTGTGAAATGAACAATACTAGTGGACCTTTCCTCAGTGTTACCAGATCCGTTAAAAAAAGGAGTCAATTTATTGATGTTATGAAGCAGTAAATCTACTTTTGATGGCATGGCTTTGAGGCGGCTATGTTTTTCCGTGCACCAAGCTGGCCACAAGTGGCTCTCTTTGATTTGTAGATCAAGCTGGACTGTTTGGGATGCTGTCCAGTGCAGAGCTGTGGCCCTTGAAAGGCTGCTTGTTTTGTTTGCCATCTCAGCATAAGAGATGCCTTTGTGTTAGAAAACATGGTCTTTGAAATTGTGGTCTTTCACCGGGTTTTATGGCATATCTGTGTTTACTTAATGTGCACCATGGAAAATAAACCCACTGCACTGGCACAGGCAGTGCGCGCCAGTGCCCACTGCCAGGTTGAACTAGCTTCGCTTACTCTACCTTTGGCACACTCCGGACTCACTCATTACCGCAAATTTCTCTGTTCCTCGAGCGGTTTAGGCTTCTCTTAAATACCATCACTGATGCTTCCCTAAATGACTGCATCTACGTCTCTGCCCAGCAGTGAAACCCAAAAGTTTTAAGTTGATCAAAGCGGCCAGTCAAAATGTAATAAACCCACCCACTTCTCGTTGGCACGCTCTTGTGCTCGCAGAACAGCCACAGTTCACACTGATTAAAATGGCATGATTCACATTGAACTTGTGAGTCAATAAAGTTGACTGAAAATGACCACAGCTCTCTTGTTGATGTAATTGCTCCAAGGGGGTGCTGATCTGAAAAGTCCTGGCAGTTAAATAGAGACTGGGCACTCATGATATCACCCCATCTCAGTTTAGGTCATAATTAGTAAAATGTGATGGTGGTTACCTCAGGCCTCCCCTGCTTGCTCCACCCTCCTGATCACACTCTGTCCCTGCCCTCACAACCCCCCGAGACTGTATGATACAGTGAGTGAATGAGTGAGTGACTAATCAAGCGATGAGGGGCCTTTAGGCTCTGGCTGCACTCCCAAAACCAACAAGACCCACATACACACACACCCCCACCCTCCACCCCACCTCCCCCTCTCTAGTGGGAAGCAGAGGCCACAGTGAAGGCTCTAAGTAAAAACAACTGTAGCTCCGTGCTGCATGACTCCTCTTTTTCCACCTCTCCCTCAGCACAGACCGGCCAGACGAGCAGAACTGGGCCTCAGTGTGAGCAAACTCTCCTTTACTCCAATCAGCCAAATGCTAGCATGCACATATGCACCAAAACACACATAAAGTATGTACACATTAACGTACACCGTTGCATGCACGCACTCGCTATAGCGCAAATGCACGCACGCACACACAGACCACAATTAATGATGACCAGATGTGGGGATGTGATGTGCAATGTTTTGTGGCTGGAATGGTTTGGTCTAATCTCCAAGTACTGGACTGATCTTTCTCTGACTCCTTTGCCATCAACACTGGCTTGCCTCTTTACTACAGCTTTCTTATCATCCTCTCGTGTACTTCCAGCAGCGGAAATGAGAGCTCAATTCATAAGGCGTAGCTCTGACAAAAAAGAAATATGGATGGGAGATTTGTCAGGAGAACTCTTAAGACTTGCATGCATCTTACTTGCTGCTCTCAGGACCGATTAGATTGAAAATGTAAACTATTTCTGCTGAACTAACCTGGTAACTCCACGTGCTCCTCTCCGTCTGGCACCACAACCAGCGGCTTGGTAGACGTCTTGATGTTCATCATCATAGCCATGATAGTTCCCGCACTGATGGAATCACAGGTTTCATTGGGTTGTATGCACTGTGTGAAAAAAAATAGAAATAGGAGAACTTTAAAAAACAGAAATGCTATCCAGGACTGAGTTTTAATGCTCTACAGTTTTCAGCTAAAAAACAAAAGGCAAACAGCTCTCACATTTCTCAGCCTAGAACAAATGCCTTTTCTCTTCACTGACCAGAAATATAAATGTGAAGTAATCACACATGCTCAAGTGTAATGAATCCTGGGATGACTCTGATCTTAAAAATGTAACCATTAGCTCACTGGCACGAGCCGCTACTTTGACAATATATAATTAATTTTTCAATACCATTAGGTAAAAAAAAAGGGTCAAATGAGGAGAAAAAAGTGTCTGCAAGAGGTTGCATGAGTCCAGCGACTTGGCTGAGTTGGATATATGACACAGTGAGAGGAAAATAGTGGTTGGGATGGATGCTTATTTAGTTCTGCAGCTGGATACTTGGCAAACTTTCGATCGATTCATGTTTCCTGCTTAGCTATATGGGTGCAGACTTCAGACTGTATGGTTCAAGTCGGCCAGAGCAAAGACGGCATACTAAAACACTTGGACGGCTAGTCCAGTCCAACACTGCTAACACTATATGGCTCTGGAGAACAAAAGAAAAGGCAACTTGATGGCTTGTAAATCAACAAATTGTCATACATGGATGAGAAAAAAATAGCTAATCCCTGTTGAGAGTGAGCAGTAATTTGGGGAGGATTATACTTCTTACCACCGGTAGTCTCTTGTTGTTCTGGTGTCTCCTGGAGCACAGCGACATTTCACAGTGCAGGAAGAGCAGGGACATGTTGAACTTTGAGCTGAAGGTGAAGCTGAACCTCCGTCTCTCCATCTGGGCGTGAGGGATAGGGAACTCCCTCAGAGGGTAGTACTTCACAGAGTCGTCCGTGGGGCAGATATTCTCGATGAGGGTGTAGTCTGAGGCCACGTTTGGGTTTGAGATGGGAGAGATGAAGCACGAGTGGATCATGAACCCCAGCTCTGGATCTGCTGTGGTGGCTGTGACCTGAGGCACCGCAGAAAGGGGAAAAAAATCAAATGGGTGGATCAATAGATGTAGATGGTTATTTTTCATGGCAAGCTGTAAAGGGTGAAATCATGATTGATGAGTGAAATTATTTCTTGTTAAAAAAAGGTGGGTGTGAATGTTGTAGAACTTTGGTAAAACTAGTTGGGGAGATTCCTCAAGATTTCTCACTTCTCTGGGCGATTAAGCATTTTGCAACATGCACTGTTAGCTCTTGAAGAAAAACAAAAACCATCTTACTGCCTCTTCAAACTTCATGGGCTAATTATGTGTGCTGCAATCCACCGTTTTTGCTTCATCAACGCAATAGATTTGCGCAATAGTTTTTAACGCCTGTGCACAGCGGTGCCTTTTGTGGACAGTTGCTCATGTGGAAGACTTTTTAGCCTTGGAACAACAGAGACAAATAAATTCACCCTGTCATAAAAACATCTCTGAGCTGCTGTTAAAAGCCATCACGATGATAAAATAATCAGCCAGCAGAGCTCAGTCTTGTGCGCTCTCTTCACCTCTGGTTGTTGATGTTATGTCAAAGTCTAGCTGTTGCACTGCCCTGTGTCTGGAAACCATATTGAGAAACCACTGTGTTGATGTCAACGCGAGACACTGGCTGCACTGGTGCTCATAATATTTCATATTTTGAGAGAGAAAAAAAAAAAGAGATAAAAATTGCTGGCAAAATTTAGTATCAAATTTCAGTCCCATCAAGATCTTCCTAAGGATCCTGATTCTGGGAGCTTTTTTAAATTAAGCATGCAGACTCTACTTTTTTTATTAGTATTGCCTTATCTGTCCAGCTCCTGAGTGTCTGATTGGATGTGCGTCCTCAATTTCTTTTAATATTTCAGATTTTAACAGAAAGAAACCTTGTACTTTAAACCGGTATTCAGAGGATCTTTCCACCCAGAGATCACAACACCTTCTGCTGAAATTGCGCAGATTAAAGATTATGATACGTAATTACAGATTAACAATACAGGTTCACAGTAGGTGACAGGTAGGCTGTGAACGAACTGAAAGCTACACTATGAGCACCACAGCACTGCTGCGCAAAAACAGTCTCCTCCACACCGTCCGGCTGTTGCCTCAGGTCAGCTCTCAGTCCAGTGTGAGATCCGAACAGAGCGCGAACGCCGAAGGGTCCTGCACAGAAAACTCTTTGTAACCCGCTGGCCCTGTGTCCACACTGTCAGCGAAGCATCTCCCTCTGATATCATCATAAATCACAACTTCAAAGGAGCTCATAGCATGGGTCTTTACCATCTTTTACATGACCTCTCTCCATAATTACTGCTGCAAAACAAGTTTTCGGAGCGCAGACACACGGGGTACCACGACACTCAGAGGGGGGGTGACTATGGATGAAGATGACTGTTAGCTTTTTAACCCAAACCAGACAAAATACAAATTGACCTCGTGGATGCCACACCAAGAGATCAAAGCATATTAGAGCCGAAGTCCTAGACAAAGAGTACACACTGCGCACAGTTTTCTCTGCTGAGACGACAGTGTTGATATTCCAAAGGACAGAGATCCAAATATACACAGTGACTTTGTAAAGTTGCACAAGGCGATATTATATTCATTTGGAAAACACACAGGATGAGGAAATGTTCTCTTGAATATTTAAAATGGTAGAAATGAATGTATTAGAGAGCGCAGCATACCTCCACATAGACTTGCTTGTTTTCTGAGACAGTGTGAAAGGCCTTGGGTGCCGGGTAGCGGAAGAGGTTTGTGTTGTACAGTTCCATACTGAAGGTCACGTTGTTAACTGGCTCCTTGGCTGGGGCCGGTACAATCCTTGGAAGCAATTCTGGGGTTTCCTGGTTCTTTCGGTACGTGCAATTGAACTAGGAGGAGAGAAGAGAGAGAGACAAAGCCAGCACAAACATCAGCAGGGATCTGACATCAGATTCCACCACTGACCACGCTCAACCCACATGAGTTCATCACATCAAGAAGGACCAGAAAGTCGCAAAGGGACGTAAGGGATTAAAACAAGAAGGAGCGGGAGACAGGGGGATGGATGAGACAAAGGAAAATAAGTCAGTGAAGAAACGGGGTGAAGCGAGAAGGGAAAGTTGAAGACAGAGAAACTTCAAAATGGAAAATCTTGGGTCAGTTAAAAAAAGACGATGGAGAGAAGTGAGAGTGAAGAAGCCAGATGATTCTTTACTAGCACCCAGAGACTCTGGGAAATGAAGTTTCATCCAACTGAACATGAAAGTATAGATCAGTCTTCTGGACTTGCCAAGTTTCACCCTAAAATGAAATACTGTTGTTACAGTGCATGAACCACAGTGAGTCTAATGTCTTACCGCTATGGTGGACTGGCGCTCTGCGGGATCCAGAAAAATCCTGTCTAACTCCTCTGCGTCTCTTGGGTGCCCCACGTCTCCAGACTCCAGATCCTCATAATCCAGTGGTCCACCACTCCCATCCTTAAGATCGCCATGACTTATCAGAACCTGTAATCCACAGGGGAGTCCATAATTCAGAAAAGATAAGCTGCATCAATAAATGACTCCACGGAACAATCTCACAGATATCATTTCCAGATTTTTTTTTTTCAATAGACCCACTTGTGAATAAAATTGCTTAATTCAGGACGCTGACAGCCAGTGGCACATAGATTTGAGTCTGTGAGAAGGTTGCATGGGTTGCAAAACATTCTGCAACCAATGAGTTGGACCTAAAATGTGGGAATGTCCTGTGATTTCAACAGTGGGACTCGCTCTGGGCAAATACATGAAACATATTTCTCATTTCCCCATGGAGTTGGAGCACTGACATTTTTGTCAGTTTCTTGTGGACTTCAGGGATCTGAGATGAGTAGAGGGTATTTTTAGATTTATTGAGGTCAAAGCATATCTTCGGTGACAATGATGATGATGTCTTTCTTAAGTGTAGCACTAATGTTAGCTAATCTGGCTGAATAAAAATCACTTATCATGAGACAGAATAACCAACAGCCAAAAATAAAAGGATCATTTTTGATGTGACGGGACCTCTAAAATCTAAATTAATTTGTTTTGACCACAGGTCTTAGGTTATCATTGTGTCCGAGTGTCAAAACAAAAGACAACCTTGGACATGCGCCCAGGATTTTTAATCTGCATTGGACTGACAATGTGTTGTTCCAAATTTTCCCCACAGAAGATTTCAAAAGGTCTGGGAATGATTCATCTTTGCTTGTTAGAGCAAACACGATGCATGCATTCCCTGTTAATGAAGATAATTGGGTATGTCAGATGTGAAAGTTGAATCCCATAAAACGTTTCCCCATAATTTAAAAAAGATGAAGAAAAGTATGCTGTATTTACATAATGGACTAAAACTGCGATGATGCGAGAAACCAAAAATCATGAGTTCATTTAAAAAGTATTGGTTTCATTACAATTTAACTGATACACTGCACTATAGATCATAGCTATAACAGGAAATTAGGACAATGATGTAATATGTATTGTACTCACAGAGTTGAGGTAGATGACCGTTGCGCTATCCTGCATGGGATACTCGATGGTCTGACAACCTTTTAGAGGGGTTTCCAGTGTGTAGTGGGTGGCGTTGACTGTAGCTTTGCATTCTGGGTCTTGGAGAGTGAAGTTGGCATGAATAACTCCATTGGCCTGCAGACAAAGTAAAATCAAACCATGGCAAAATTGGATGCAGCTCAAAACAACTTTTCCGTTATTAACCCATTTTCAAAACTGTAAAAATAAATAAATAAATAAATTAAAAAAAAAAAAAACTGACCACAGCTCTGTTCAATGTCAAGTTCCCAGGAATAAACAAATCCCACAAGGTGGTCTAACTCCAACCCCAACTTCTCCTAATTACAGTCTATGGCAGTTTCCACACTGTGATGTGGGCTGATTGTGTTCCCCCTGTGTTCAGACGCCAAATGCTGGGAACCATCACACACGCTTTAATGTCCCTGAGTGTTTAGTAGGGACACGAGCATTTCTTATTCAGCGACATAATAATGAACACATTTCTCATTTTACTTACGGAATGTTCACCATTTTATGGACGTGAAACTTCACTAAAATTCAACATCACTCTAAAACCACGTTGATAGTTATTTTTATGTATGGCATGTAAATCTGATTTGTTTATCATATCTGATCTATAGGGATCTATAGGTGCTGGCAAGCTAATAGCACAAAATGTTCGGCCCTTGTTAATTCTGACTCTTAGGGCTAACCCAAACCTTCATGAAGGAATTTTCTAGTCACCGTACATAACATGTCTGCTCAACTTCTTCATTTGACCATGCACTCCTACTCTGTTGCTGGCTCTCCTCCATGTTTGCTGTTATCTCTTCTTGTTGATGCAGCCTGATAGGTCAGATTGCACTGCATTTACACAGATGCAAAAAACAGGTTTTTCTGTTCTGACTTGAGACAAAATACTGTTACTGTACCCCAAAAATACTGATATGTGATAAAAGTGGATTTAATCTGCACGTCTGAACATTACCTGCTTTTAGCAAGTGAACACACATAAACAGTGTTCACATTTCAGAGTGAACGCATGCCGTCCGCTCACCTGCAGGCTCTCTTTGTCGATGCTGACCACCATTCTCCTCTCCTCACACTGCACACTGAGCCCGACGTTCAGGACCCCCTGCTGCTCCTCGGGCTCCCCGCCTTCCCAGGGCCGATCGTCCAGGGAGGAGGGCAGCGACAGATAGGGCAGGTCCCGGGCCATGGGCGGGGGGAAGTGGAAAGGCAGGCTGGAGCGTCGCGGAGCAGCTCCCGCATCTGCGAGCGGGCTGGAGTCACGCAGGATGGAGAGCTCTGGAGGAAACATGCTCTCCAAAGGATCGACCACATCTGGAAGACACACAGGCCATGGTTAAAGCCGCATGAGCCCTGGTGCTTTTACTGGCATGGAAATTGCACGGGACCAAGATTGTAAAACCATTTCACAATTTCACGCTATTCTCTTTATTAGGACAGTGAAATATGTTATATTAGTCATCAATGATACCTATTTAATGAAATTAGGACAGCTGCTAAAATATGTGCATTTCTTGCACATTGCGTTCTCTTCAAAGTTTAACCGAACACACTATTTCTGCTATATTTTGAACTGAACAGAGAATGTAGGGGATGTTTTACAGAGGGTGTTGACTTTACCTGGCTCTCGAAGCCGGAGGCTGAAGTGGTTCGCCACAGGAGTGCTGGTGTAAGAGATGACTGGACTGAAGCCATGCTCCTCGGCCCATTTGATCAAGGCTTGCGACCCCGAGGGCAACTGCTGCTTGGGGTTTTTTGACACTTGCATCATCCTCTCTGTGTTTGAACTGACACTCACAGTGTCAGAGGTCTGGGAGAGGGAAACAAAACAAACTGATTACAGGTCTAAACGCAGGTTCTTGGAGAAAAAAGCAAATGAACTGTCTGCTATACATTTGGGCGAGAGCTGTTTTCTCAGCTGCACCGCTGGATGAGCACTATTTGGAGAATGCAACGCCTTGTGCTTGTGAACCAAGAGCAACAACCAGCTGAGCCAACTGCGAATCTCGTGCAGTTCACAAACAATCACAGTGCTCTCTGACGGGTCAAACAGGATAATATATTAGAGCGCCGGGAGGCCAAGAGAGAAGGTGCCACATGCGAAGTCCGACATGAAAAGTGAGACTGAAGAATTCCCCTCCCTCTCATAATGGGACATGGGCTGGCATTTAACAGGAGGTCACTATGGTGCCATGTTTGTAAAAGATTTCCTCTGGTTTATATAAGGCATAGCTCAAATGTATGCATGATATTGAGTAACTGACTGAAAAAGAATGTATTACAAGTCATGCTGACTAAGCAAAACCCCCAAAACATTCTGCACAGCTTTTTCTTAACAATTCAATGTCTTCTTTTAAATCTCCTTTAATTAGAAAAGATAGACCTTTTCACCATTTTAACATTATGCTGGGTTTTTTCTGTTTCATTTTTGTATCATCTTTGAAATTCTTTGTACAGAGTACCTTTTCATGTAGTGTGGGGCCTACGTGCTTTCGGTAAGTCAGTGTTTGACTAACATCCTGTGACTACACTTGTACGACTTGCTTTAACACATCCAATCCATCCACTTTCCATTCCAGCTTACTCATAGCAGGGTCATGGGGCCTGGAAACTATCCCAACATGCATTAGGTGAGAGGTAGGGAAACACCCAAGACCAGTTGCCAGTCCTTCACAGGGTTTGAGTGCTTTTGCGTGCCATAAAGTTTGTTTTATTCTTTTATTTATTTTAATGCGTAGCTTTACTGTTTTTCATTTTATTGGAAAGCACCGTGTAACCTTGTTAAGAAAGGTGCTGCATAAATAAGGTTTATAATGTATTATTTATGTTACGTTCATTCCTTTACAGGTAATAAGAAAAGGCTTTGGCAAAGTTAACATCCAACTTGGCATTTGCTTATGAAGAAAGAACACACAGCAGTTTTAAAAAGTCAGCAGAATCTTCCAGTATCTGCTGAAGTTTTATTGGCTTTGTTTTCCTATATAATGTCTGTCAAAAACCAGCGCCCAGAAATGAAAATGAATTGCTCTAATATCTTGAAATAGTAAGGCATGATCTGTGTTCAGGTACCATCACAGGTACTCGGTTTCAAGTGCAGTCCTGAACAAACTGGTCTCTGTTAAGTGTGAGTCAAGTGTGCTGTAAATATGAGTGTGAAGTAAAGGGCCTGTCGGAGCTTGATCAATGTTAGGAGTCCAAACGTGTCAGATTTCCTGAGACTTACTAATTCCCTGGTCTTCCCCTCTAGATGTCCTCCCCATGTGAGGGAGGACTAATCCTTTCTCACAGCCATTTCCCACACATTTAGCGTGTTTCTTAGGCAACACCGTGGGCAATCTGCCTTCCAAGAGTAGAGAGGCTTTCATTTTACGAGGCTCGATCATATCATATGCATAGCTGACATTCTCCCAAACGCTGATGCTGTTTTTTTTTCCCACTGATTCTCATGCTTAGAGACAGATACAAACACACTTGCTCTTGCACAACCACAAGTTCACATTAGCCAGTGTCCTGCATATTCATCATAGAGTGTTCATAGAGTCATCTGTGTATTGATAATAGCTATGGAATTGTAGTACTTTATACAGAACAAAAATAAAAATAAGTTTCTGTTCCAAAGTGCCATATTTTAGTAGAAGTCTACAGTGTAAAGTGGGCATAAAAAACATTTAAATTTCCTAATTCCGTGATATTCATATATGACTTAACATCAAGATCATTAAGTTGTTGAATACATCTCCACCAGAGGCAGGATGGTCGTATTTGCGCTGCTCTGTAAGCTCCATAGGCTTTGACCTGGCATCACACTCACACAACCTGATTGACTTACTGTAGAGCAGCGAACAGGCAGCTGTACAAACAGACCGTGCCTGGCTAAAGTGCAGTGTCATGGCTGGCAGCCAGCTTGCAGGAGTATCAGCATTACACACTAAGGAAACCCAGAGCTCCCAGCACACCTCCACTGAGGTCAGCACAGGGCTCGTGGAGCAGAGCGGTGCACTCAGGACAACAGTGAATGGGTGGACCGTGAGGGTTGGCCAGACAGTAAATGCCAAAAGTCACCAGACTGAGCATGGGCGACATGGTTTGGTAAATGTTTGGCATTGTTGAGAGGTCCCTTTCAGTTTTATCACACTGGTATTTTACACCACAGTAAGACAGAGTTTCAAACTCCAACCACAGAGCAAATATGGTCATTGGACAGTTGCCAATTTCCACTCCACCTGCTTTAAAACTAAACTATTCTCCCAAAGTTTAAGTCTTGACTGCCGTTATGGAGCGAACTGAGACATAGTCATCACTAAGTATACAACCTTTATGCTACTATGTCAATAAGCCTTTTTGTTTTGTCTGATTGTCTCAATCTGTTATTAGTATCCATCGAGGACCATAATGATAATAAGTGTTTTAATTAATACTTTCTCTGGGATTAAATGTACATGAATGTTTTTTTATTATGTATCATGTATATTTTTAACTAAAATATCTACCATCAAATTATAACTAAAAATCAATGCAAATCAAAACAAAATGAAGGTTTCTGAGGGTCCTGGGAAGCTTTAATGACACTAAAGCAGCTTTTATATTTAAAGTGTATACACTACTGTATTATGTTGAATGCTCAGCTATATTTAATTTCTAGGCAGAGGCATTCTGGGTGTGATATATTGCAGTATCTAGCCAGTGTTTGTGTTTTGCGTGCTGCGATGAACCCTAAAGTGCTTATGTCTTATGAAACCTCAGAAAGAGTGCCTAATGCAAGCCCTAATCATAACTTCCCATTATGAGTGATAGAAAACAGGTCAGACTATGAAAAAAAAATACTGCAGGAGGTTCAGCCTATGAAAACATTTGGTGCCCACACCACAGCGGCCACCCAACCCCTGGCTCTTTCAAAGTGATGACAATCCCTGCAGCAGTAAGGATGAAATTTCACAGTTCCTCTCTCTGTCCTCCTGACCTGTTATCCCCACCTTCTCCTGCAGCAGGAACCGGGCGCCAGTTCAGCACACTGTGACAAATGTTTTGGTCGGTACTGCAAAGTGATGACATTCCTGTCTATCTGCACTGCCCTGCCCTGCACGGTCAAGAGCTGTGAAATGACTTGTACGCCATGGCTGTATGTGATAACTGTAAAAAAATTGGACAAAATCTGACCATTTTGCTTACCACAACATCTAGTTTGCCCGTCACATCGTGGGCCTTGATCACCCAGTTGACAGACTTCGCACACTTGAGCAGCAAGACAACATCGCGATGCAGCAGTGCATCATCCTCGAAAGGCCGTAGATCCACTATGACATCCACCTGGAAAGCACTATAGAGAGATAGCAAGAGAGAGAGAGAGAGAGAGAGAGAGAAAGAGAGAGAGAGAGAAAGAATTTTGGATGGCTTGATATGCTCAGTATTAACATGCCTTCTGTGTCTGGCCAACTGATTAAAAACCTGGATGCATTCCCAGGAAAAGGCAGGACATGTGCACTACAGACCACATAGCACCCACATAGCATTATAGTGAGATACATCATGGCTACCCCTTTCAGAGCGTACAGAGTAATCACTCCACTGGGGAGTGAGGAGATTATCTGGCAACCTGCAAACTCAGGTCTGAGATACAGTTCTCACAAGAACACGAGGGGTCAGTACTAACCTCTCCCCACTTGACGATTATCCAAAACAAACTCCACACAGGCCGATGAGAGCATCTTGACCGCAAATATGAACTGTGAAAACATGTATTCTTTCAGTTTGGTTTCCTGGCTGCTTACCTGCTAGAGTTTGGGGCTTGAAGCTCAATGATGTGGACTTCTTGGTCTTTGTCTGGTCCAGACAGGACACAGCCTTTTGATGCTTGTGGTTCAACATAGCCACCCAAGTAGTTCAGAGACAGAAACTTATTGTCAATCTTGCAGGTGTCAGAAAACACAGGATCTGAAAATAGAGAGATGGTTGTGTTACTGGTTGGAGTTTCTGCTCAAAGCGTGTGATATAAAGACTTTTTTGTGATACATTATTGATCCCCCACTGGAGATATTTGTCTTTTATGGACCCTTTTTAGCACAAAGGGTAGCCTGGAACTTTCCGTAACCCGGCCTTCTCAGAGCCAAGTGAAGTTCTGGGATTGGCTTTCCGTTTCCACTGAATGAAGAGCCAACCATGAAGGGTAGGGAGTGTGTCATAAAAAAAAAAAAATTGTTTGCCGATGTCTCTGTTTACTGGCTGTGTCATGGCCGTCCAATGATGGCACGATTACGGAAGCGTCATCACATCCTGATGAATCAAGAGAACAGCACTGCTAGCTCCTCTAAAAGTTCCCGGTACTAAAATTATAGTGTCACACTCCAAGCAGAGCCAAAATTAGGATATGGGAACTTTATCTGGAACCGTTTCGGAGCCCATGGAAACAATTCCAGAACCTGTAATGTAGGTTTCATGGCGCAGCATGATTTCCTAGGTTTTTATAGTTGAAAATGGATACTAGCTGGTTCCCCTCCATGGGTATGTTGGGACATAGGGGGTCTACTATAAAACAGCACCCCTGGAGCTGGTAGATATCCAATGTCCTGGTCAGGGATACTTCAGCTGGGTGGGTGCTTGCTAACACAACGTCTCTGACCTGCTTCTTCCAGATGAAGGATGGTCTCCTTACGCATTACACAGCTGCAGCAGCTTCCAGCACGTGGTATTCCCAATGTCTCCGATCCAAGTACTAATCAGGCACAGCCCTGTGTAGCCTCCAAGGCCGGACGAGATCAGACGAGACTGGACGTGCTCAGGGTGGCATGACTGGTCTTCCCATCAACAGGAAAATATCTGTATTCATTTGACGTGGGAAAACTAAGCCCAGTATTTTGTCAGACAGTAATTCATAAATACATTCAATCAATCCTTCCAGTACTTGTCCTCACGATCACAATTGTTTTAGATTTGACAAATATTTTTACTTAAACATTCATCAAGAGCCGACAGTGTTGCTTGTCTTTTACAAAACAGAAAAGTTAGGCCCCCTCTCCGCACACAGAGAAAACACAAGACAGATGCTTCCTTATTTGGCAAACAGAGTCTTGGATAGAGGAGTTAGCAAAGTGTAAACTAAAGCGTTGGCACCTTCCTCTCCGGAAGCCTCATGGCACTTTAAAGAGCTGAGGAGGGAGCCTGAGTACGGGCCTGGTTAGGAAGCAAAGTGGAAAACTGTCCATCCTCATGAAACACTATTGAAGACGAGAGGGACTGGAAATCTGCAGCTCTCTGCTTGAGGTAAACATGGCACCCTGGGCTTTTGCCAAACCACAGGCCCTAATGACACAGGCCAAATGCTGGAAGGCTAAGCAACTACTCTGTTCTCAATAACGACCAAGAACATGAAGCACACGTCACTGACAGCAGAGGAGCCATTACTCCTCTCCTAATACTCACTTTGTAGTATTTCCATGCAGTGAAATATGCTCATTAAGAACAAGATGTCCTCTCTGAGTGCTGACGCATTGTGAAGTTGGACGCGCTGTCTGTTTCCCTCACAGCGGACCAGGAGGGAGTGAAGCATTGTGAGACCTCGGCTGAAACACGTGTGAGGATCAATCATGGCCTCCCTAGAGAAACCCCCTGCGCCTCCTCTTTCACTTCAAACAGACTCTCCTCTTACCTCTGCTTATAAGAGAGTTTGGGAAGGCTTGCTCTGTCTGCTTCAGCTCACCTCTGACAGTTTGTTTCCACTCACGTTTGCTAAACCCATTTATGCCCTCCACAAGATATTAAAAAACATATTTTTTTTCCAAATGGGCCCTAGGGAGTAATGTCCTATCATCTTAATGGTATCTAAGGGAGTAAGACCATCTTATAGTGTACACAATGACTTAAGTTTCTGATGTTTTGAATCCAGTAGTAAGATAATGTGGCTGTCTATCTGATGATTTGTGTAATAATAAATTCCCTAACATTGAAGTCTTAACTAAATAATGTTTTTTTGGATGTTTTTTTTTTAATCAGTTTTCTGACTTCCTATTTTAGTCATCCATCATCTCTGTTTCTCTCTTACCTCACACTCATATACACAAAAACTAAAACCTGGACGGCCTCAGGTCTAACAGCAGCAACAAACGAGCGATCAGCGGAGTGTTCTTTGGTTAATACTTTTCGACTGGGACACATTGTAAAAGACAAAGCTGCCTGCGGAGACCTGCAATATAAGTATGAAATTTCTGTCCTGTATTGTTTTTGTGTTACTTTCACACAACAAAACGATACTACTGTGACGACATAAAGTCCTGCACAACATAGTAGCATGGTAGCAGGTCTTAAAGGATCTCTGTAAAATTTCTGGTGAAATAGTGCCTGTAACGATTGCGAGGTGAAGTGCATCAACATTTCAACATTGAACCATTTGTCCCCTCACTGACCTCTTGCTCTCCACGTCATCAGTGAGGTCAAGATGCACCTGCTCAGAAGCGATTGAGATAACTCTCCTGGACGAAAATGTGGACGTTTTCAACCAAAACACAGACACCGGCCTGGTTTGATCATTTTTAGAGCTTGAAATCTCAGCAGCCTTTGAACTTACAGTGGGCCTACCGGCATCGATCAGGAACATGCTCATTTTGTGCAACGAGACTGTGAAAATACAACAAATTGTATCTTTAAAAGGGACAAGAAGCGAAAGTATTTGTTCATCAGTTGAGCACGATCATGTAGTGCATGTTACTTGCTCAATTGTTTGGAATTTAGCAACTGAAAGTCAAAAGATACAACCCATGCACTGGGGCAGCTTTAATTCTCCAGTGCTCAGTAACTCCTGAGGCTGTAAGTCACCACTGAGAATTACCATACTGTAGGCAGCCTCCTAAGTAGTGTTTAGTGAAAAGGAAAATGCCTATTTAAAACAAAAAAATATATATATTTATTGGGGCAGTAGGTGCAAGCCCCTCAGCAGAGACGGAATGCAAAAGCTACAAATAAAGTTAAGGGAACGGAGCGGGAATGGGGAGGCGTGCCTTGGGGCCCAGAGCTATGTTTGGGAATTCTCTCCAGTACGCACCTTCTCCGACTTTGATGTAGATGTCTTGAGTCATCCTGAGCTCAGAGAAAGAGGTGACTGCTCTGTACTTCTTCTGGGCCCAGTTGAGGAGGTGCTCATTGCCATGGGGGAGGGTCTCTTCCTGGATCTGGCAGGTGAGACAGAAGTTTCCCGGCTGAAAGTGAACCTCTGAGCCCTCGGATACCTTGAGGAGGAGAAACATAGGAGTGTTAAAAGATAACAGGATCGCTGTGATAAGTTGTTATTTCAGTTCCACGGACAACGTGAAAGTAAACTGTACGCATGGAATGAAATTCTTAAATATCTCAAGGAGATACTTGGGTATCTACATCAGTCTGTCATCCAGCTTTTAATGATGTTTAGCCTCAAAGTGAGTTACTGAAGGGTAAAATGTGAGAAAGGGAGCAGCAGTGGGTTGACTTCTCCGTATAAACACAAATGATTTATAGCATTTTTGTAACTTATAGTATGACTTCTCAAGACCTCTTCTTACAATGACTTCTTTGTTGATAACGGCATGCACATAAAACTCAACTCCGTATTGATCGGCCCATCTATATTTTACAGGAGAAATCTGAGATAGTAAAATGAAGAGCCTGCAGGCAGACAGAAAAAAGGGGACTAGACTTTCCAAAATTAAACCCACTATCTAAACATCGCTGAAACCAATCACTTGCACTCTGTCCCAACCGTTATTCCAAGGCTTCTACAAATACGCTCGACGTATTTTCACACATGTTCTTCTTACACAATAAGGTGTCTGGTTTCTAGTGTTTATACAGTGGGCTGTGTTACAGTGTGTCATCACAAATGTGCAGGACTGTTTTCAAAATGGCAGCAGATACAGCTTTCTGGGGTAGCAGTAGGCCCATATATTATACAAAGAAAGAAGGACAAACTGACAGAGAGACAGACCAATAGGTAAACACACACACATACACACACATGAAATATAAAACACCCAGACACACACAGACACTGAAGGCACATGGTAGTGTTCAGGAGCCAAACCACTATAGCAGTCAATTTTGACGATATCCAGAGTCTTGCATTTGCCATTGGATAATTACGAAGACCAGTGGTTCTCAACTGGTGGGTTGCGGCCCAAAAGTGGACCACATATTGAATAAAAGTGAACTGTGGATGTGTTGGTCCACTTTGTCAAACAAAATTTTATTTTCAACTGTAGTGATTTTTGAACTACCGTTTCCCACTACAACAAGACTAGCTTCACAGACAGAGGGGTTGCCAGCTGGCTTCACAACAAGGTCAAACACAAGTATGGCACTACATATATAAAGCTTGGTTTGGTTTACACTGAAGAAAGCATAACATGACAAGCCATGACCAGCCTGCAGTTAAAGGAAATGTCTCTTCTCTTTATCCTTTTCAGCAAAGCAACTAGATATTTTATTGTCCTGTTATTATTTTGCCTATTAACTTATTATTGCGGTCTAAAAAATAAAAAGTTCAGAAGCCTTGAATTAATCCCAATTAATCCCTATTGTTGTCTCTGCGGTTGCAGTTGCTTTTATTTCACTGAGCTTTTAAGCTTTCATTGTACTTTCCTGGTTATTTTGTGTTAAATCATGCATGAAAGCATTGTGGATTACTACACTTCCCTACTACTACTTCTCAATTTGTGAAATAATGGTTGTAAAGTTAACCTGAGTGGACTACGACTTAATGACTAAAAACAAATGTGGACTCCGCAGTCGGCGCAATTCTCAAGATCACTGAATACTGTTTCCCTCACAGCGGACTACTGGTGACTGACTTGCTATATCAGGGGTGGCAGAGCTCAAAATCCAGCTGTAAAATGTAAACAGCGACAAAAAAAGAAAGCAGGGAGAGGTTTACAATGTGACGAGGGCAACGAAGTGCTGATTTGTTTTTTTGACAGGGAGATTGGGCTTGGCGTATGTAGGAGGGACCACCCCTTTGGCACTTAATGGAGCTCAGCCCATATGCTTCATTTCAGAGAGATAAACATTCACATGTGCTGAAAATCTTACTGAACAACCAAATGAGTCCAAGCACACAGTCTAGACGACCTACCTCATTATATTTCCATGCTTGTTTTTCTTACTCCCAAGGTATCCAATCTGTATGCACGAGGGTTTAGCTGAGACAGTGCTGGCAGGCCCAATTAAAACATTAAATCGACAAATCCACTTGATGAATCCAAGAGGAACATGTAAGACCTTTTCAGGGCTTCTTTACGGTGACGTTATGAAGTTGTCCCTAAATTGCAATCATACTTTAGTGATAATACAAAAACGTCCCTTTGGGGTGTTTGGATTTTTCAGACATAACTTTTCAAATCCCTGCTTGCTTCATACGCAACATCTGTCTGACCTCTGGACGCTCCGCTCAATGTTCCTGGCATTGTCACCAGAGGCAATAAATACTGAAGCCTAGGAGACAGACTCTGTCGAAGAATTCAGGTCAACGTAGATTTTTATTTTTAGCGGTGTTTACTACGGCAAGAAGGCACGGTAGAAGAAGAATGGAGAAAGATGGTGTGCCGTGCTTCACCATAGCAAAAAGGCCTGGCGGCGCCCCTAAGCAAGTGAGGAGGGGGCTGGGGTTTCTTCACTAACCTTGCCAAGCTCAGCAGGGTTTATCAATTTAATTGCGGGAATATGACTGTAATTAGTCGCAAAGAATTAGAGGGGAAAGCCTGAAAGCCAAATTAGCTCCAGGCCTTCCAGAGTGCTGGAAACCTCAGGAATTTGAAATGGGGAAGTATGGGACCCACTCTGGGCTTTTACAAACTCACTCTCTCTCTCTCTCCGCCTTTCTCCCTCCCTCTCTGTGCAAGCCCAGATGACAGGAAAAAAGGAAAGAAAAAAAAAAAAAAAAACTTGAAATGCTGAAAAACAAAGAGTGATTACTGTCATGGGCTTTGAGTTTCGAAAATAAATAACCACTAAAATAAATATCCAACAGTTTCCCATTTTACAAGAAAACGCGAGCTATCAATAAAGACTTTTAAAAGTGTTACTTTTTATTACTTGTCTACTCCCCAAGTGCAGAAAAACCATATCAACCACAGTTCAAAGGAATAGTGTTGCAAAATCATTTAAAAATAAACTAGCGCAAAGCAATAATCCAATACTAAATTCTTTATTTCCAAGTTTAACAGTTAAAATAACCATTTTAAGTTATTGGTGCCTTTAGGCTCAGTCCTTTCTCATAAAGCCAAACACTGAGTTGGCCACTGTGAGGGTCTTTGATAAAATGTCTCAATCTATGTTCTTGTATCAAGCAACCCTGGACAGAAATTATTTCTGGGTTGGATTCATGTTGGCCTCATGACCAACCACTGCTTGCACTTGAGGTCTTGTGTCGATCTGGATCCAGATCTACAGAGTTGCGAATAAAAACCCTTTGCCAAATACAGCATAACCTCTCTACATGCAAATAGAGCTCATCTCTTGTTCAACAGTCTATTGATTTACCTGCCAAAATACAGAGTCTCAGTATATTTAATGTAGACTGTGGTGCAATTTTGAATTTGTAATATGCCCTGAACTTGAAATATATTAAAATTAGATGTTGCTCATAGTTCTGAGGCATTTTTCAGAGTTGGCAGTTGAGAGAAAACAAAGAACATAGTGGAGACGTTGGCAACAGCACAATATGAAGACTGAAACTCATGCACCCATGTTCCTTATATTTGCAGGAAGGCATGCTACTGTAGCAAATCATCCACCCTCATAACACTTGACTTCACTAATATAAAAATAATCAATATTAGTTCAGCATGGTATCCGTTTATAGTACTATTATAATCTATTGTCACTTTCATCCTACAAGGTGAAAAAAGCGCAGTCACCTCTGCCAGTAGTACCCAGTGCAGTCCAAAACATTTTAAAGTATATTTCATGACCTTTCTGCCTGTGAACACCAATATATTACAGCCATATGCGCAGCACTGAGCAGACAGCATGCCAAATGTTTTATATCAATTATCACAGGGCTGCAGTCTTCCACCGTGCTCATTGAGCAACACCCTGCGCCTGGAAAATCACAAAGGCTGTTCGGAGACGAGGAGGTGTTGCAAACAGAGGAGGGTGATGGACAGTGAAGAGAGGGCTGATAGATGATACGAGCATGCAATGAGTCCCGGGTGCTGCGAATGTGATAAATGCTTTCGTGGCTGATTTCATCTTCTCTCTCTTGATGAGGTATGGAGAGCTAATCAGGCTGCAGGCTGCAGACATGCGTGTGTTCCTGTGAACTGGCGAGCTCTGTTGTGTAGAAAACAATACCATCTGTCTCAGCGCCGCTCTGGAGCGTTCCTCTGCCATTCCTGTCTCCAAATAAAAACCAATAGTGGCTACCCATGGTTTCAATTAACAATCTCAGTGAGGGAGGCCCAGTGCGCATGTGTGTGTGTGAATGAAGGGCCTCATACTACAACTTCAACTAATAACATAAATGAAGGAGAGCAAAGGCCCAACTTGGTAAACAAAGAAAGGGCAGCACATGCCATCTGCTAAACTTTAAAATATTGCTCCATCAAGAGTCATACGAAATGTGTTCCAGATTCATTTTTTCAAACAAAGATGAATCCCCCACATCACCCTCCAAAAAAGACACGCATGTTTAGCCATGAAGCCTGCACTCTCTGCACACTCTAGAGACATCTGCCTCACTTTTAACTGTCCCTTGGTGAAATAAAATTTGGCTCCATTTGCATGTTCATACTTCATGTCATTTAAAACCCGGGCTGTTTCATGCCTGCTGCTGATTGACAGAGAGAACTGCAGAGAGCATGTTTTACAACAAAAATCTGGATTCTGGCATTTTAAAAGCCAGGAGGGTCCAGTGGCCAACAGCAACAGTGTGCTCAACATCTCTGAAGCTTTTCCAGGCAGCCCATCTGTGTCCATGGAGCCCAGAGCACTGGGACCAGGAAACAAGGACTGGCAGGCCTGATTCAGGGTCCAATTAGCCCCAGGAAACAGCCTCTCCTATGGAAAGCCAGAGTGAGGGAGGTCTGGCAGCGGGTTTCTGTTCCTAAGTGTTAAGACCCACAAACCATTCCTCTTGACTCTGTTACTTTATACTCTCCCCACAGCATCTTCTCAGTTCTCACCTCTATCTGAGAAGAATGGACTTGGCTGGCTAAGTCATGAATACACTGCAATTTCAGTATTTTCCTAATCACTGTAAATACTTTTAAATGTGGCTCCATGGAGGCTGAGGGACTGTTGTTCGTGTGATACACGGTTGACAGATAATTGCTATCCATTCGAGCAGAGTGAGAACAGACAGAGGGAATCTTAACAGTGAAGTGGGAGGCTGGTTATCTTTTCTTTCAGCGGGATGTTGTGCGGTATTTGAGCTGTGTGGTGGCATGTTAAGGAGGTGTCACTGTGGAGAGAACCTGAGAAGAGCGGCAGCGCCTGGGACTCGCCTGGGTTGCGGCCATGTGCAGCCAGGCACACTGATAAAATATGCTAGCAGTGTGTGCTGCCAGAAAGCTCAGGGCTGTCACTCAAAACACCAAACACATAAGTCAGGAGGGACTCCCGCGGTGCTCCTGGCTCAGCTTTGTCTGCCTGCTTGAGTAAATTTATTTTTTGCACCACTCAGATGAATGGCTGTGCATGTGTAGTTACAGATGATCTGATGATGCACGCTCGTTGAATAAAAAATGTGTCGAACATTTGAGAAAAAAAAGTCAGAACAGGCACTTTTTCAAATGAACATCTGAATATGTTGTAACATTACGGAAAAAGCGAATCTGTCACAAATTAAGGCTCTCCCTTTTGCTCTGGGAAAAGAGGCACAATGTCCCGTGTCATATCTCATATCTTACACCATTAAATACAGAGCAACAACTTTGTATTATACGCCTTCATGGCTGCTGTCAGCTGTTTTCTGTCTGCCACCCATGACAAGGGGAGGCATTTACTGTGATGCTGACATCCTGGACTCCTCAGAGACACCCACTGCGCTAGCTCCACTTTATTACAGCTTGAAAAAATACAAACAGGCCAAATGCACATTCATCTACATGAAATACATCCGTTTTTTTTTCCCGCTTGACATGAGAACATTTCCACTTAGTACAGGAAATAACACATTTATAATGGTTCATGGTACTCAAGGCCTCATGTCTTCAAGGGGGGAGGCAACATTTGTTTACTTGTCTTTATGTAACACAAAATATATCAAATGCTGCTATATAAATGTGGCTGATTGGATTTTGGTGAAATTTAGGGGAAGGATGTTCCATTTTTAAAAATGCACTGATTGACCCTAGGGTGATGCAGCGTTTGATTAACTGTATGTTATGCACAATATCATGAACACCACTGATCATATTTTGATGAAACGTTGTGGAATGATTGGTTTATGGGTTTCCTATTACCTCACCCTGCTGCATGCAATCAAGATGCATGAGGTAATGCATTTCTCTATTTATTGCCCCACTACAACTCATCATTTGTGGGGGGATAACATGTTTACTTGTCAAATTACAAGTCACCGTGTTGAGAAACTTCACATTACAGCTAAGCCTGAGAAAGATGACATTTCTAGACAGCTAGATGAGGAATATTAATAAAATCTGGATGTTGTAAAAGGGTTGGGCCATGGAGAATATTGTAGCTGGTCAAGCTGTTAATGTAACATACCTGAGTGTGTGCATATCTGTCTCTCTGTGTGCCTGCGCATATGTGTGCATGTTTACATGCCTGGGCCCTGACATCAGCCTGTGCACAGTGCACGGATTTAGGATCCATCTACGTTCATCTCCGTGTCACATAGGCTTTCGTGGCCGAGTGATTTGTGTGTGAGGAAAAAGCAAGAAAACACTTGACCACATATGGAAATAATCTGAGTACCTGATGCCGCATTCTTGCAGAATGCTGTGGCGTTAACATACAATTGGAAATGATTACTTCTGAGAACCCAGAGATACTGAAAAGCCTTCAGAGCATATAAGGGCAAGGTTAACGTTTTTCATAGCAGCATGGTTTAGTTAAGCTACAGCTGAGGCCCCTTGCGCTCATTTTGCTATGATTTTCTCATGTGATATACAGGTTTAGACCAAGAGAACTGAAGAAGTCCATTTTTAAGTTTTTCATTAGGTTTCCCAGCAAGGTCCCCTAGTCCTCTTACTAAATACGGCTGGCTCTCCAGGGGGCCCGGCTCCCACTACTCTGAGACCCATCACCAAAAGGTCTGCCCTTGCCCCTCTCATATGTACCCTGATCCTAACCAAAGTCTGCGTGGCTATTTTGATGTAGCTGACAGCTATTTTATTTTGAATCAAGCATTATTGGATACCTACTGCCTCTGTTAACGTACAGCACAAGTTATTTACAAACCAATTTATGATGCTCTTCTGGCTTAGAGAAAGCATCAGTGGGTAAAAGGTTAGCTCAAATCCCTCACTACGACCTGCTGGAGCATTCAGCTTGTAGGGCTGCCTCATATGATTCAGGTTAGGGTTTTCATGATGTGAGGATACACCCAGGCTAAATTGAACAGCTGCCAAGCCATCAGAGGGACTGTTTAGAGGAGGGGGGGGGGCAGCGGGGATATGGCCCTGCAGTGTTTAACAGCAGTACTGAAAAGCAATTATTTTATTAGTGAGTGCAGTGTCAACAAAGCACCATCGCACTTAAGGACTGATACGGCTTTGAGTTTGGTAAAATAGACGCGCATAAGTAAACATGAAAATCAAATAATGACACCAAAACAATTGCTAACCTAATCCCTTGGTATAATTCAAGAATTTCCCTACTACTCATAGATGGATTGCAAAAATATCTTAGAGCTATTGTAGTATTTGCATCTTTGTAAACAATAATTATTGCGTGCTACAAAAGGAAAAGGAAAGCATACATCTGCACAGTATTAAAACAGGTCTACAGCCGTGGCTACACCACGAATCACCAATTAAGCATTAAGCACAAGAATACACAAGATTAACGTCTCACCACAATGCACGTGGGTGAGTGTGGTTGTTGTGTACAGACTATGTGTGCATGTTGTCCAGAACAGATCATGGGAACCCTCCTAAAGGGGATGTTAAGACCGCCTATGCAAATTAAGAGTCCCTTTAATGCTTTATTGAGAGAAGTAGGCAGCTGAAATGGAAATGCAGTTTAGTCTGTGAGGAAATGAATACACCGTGTTAGGAAGTCGGATTTGAAGGGACTTTGTGATGTTGGACTCACATGAAAGGTATGTTTGATGCCCTGGGCCAGCTTCTCTGTCTTGATCTTCCAGATCAGTGGTTGCGGGGAGTTGAGAATGAAGACCAGTGGCTTCTGGTGAAGCAGCAAAGACTGGATGGGCTTCAGATGCAGCTCCACCTAGCATGACGACCGAACAGAGACAAACAGAGGGTTGGAGCCGTCAATACCTAGAGCAACAACAGCACACTGGGTAAAACAGTACTGGCACATTGAGGCATAAATCAGGGCAACATCACAGAGAAAATTCACCAGTGATCACAGGATCAACCGCTGTACATCATAACATTTCACACAGCTGCATTATGCAAATATCAAAGCAAATTTGTTCAAGTTCACTCAATATTATCAAAACACTGTGGGCTACACAGTTACTATCATGGCGTAATTACAGAGCTCTAATGTTGCAGATTGTTGTTCTTTATCAGGCTTTCTGGTTGTTTATGTACTCACTGTGCTGATAAACTCACAAAGACAGCATGCTGTTTCTCCCTAAAAGGCACTTGCTTAGCTCTGATATGTTGTCTCAGCGGGATCTGAACTTTTGCACACTGGGGTCTTTGTTAGCCAAGAAAAAAGCAAGTGGCGGGTCTCTGTTACCATCTCCACAGCGTGCAACTATGCCTTTGGTTCTCAGGCTGCCATTAAAATAGATTTTCACAGTCTGTTAGTGAAATGGGGAGAACAAACTCGCTCCTTTGGGGCCTAAACTCTTGTGTTCTTGTCTCCTGTGTTAGCTCTGTCTGGACCCACTGGACCAAATCTAGTCAGGTGATTTACCGCCTGGGCAGACACTGAATCCAAACTCACCTCAAGCTTAGTGGGGAATCAGCCCTTTATCATCTTGACAAACAGGCGTAACCTCACCACTATCAAATTTTAGATGATTCTAAAATGACTGAGGTTCACCTGAGGGCAAGCATGGGAATTGCACAAACTTATTTTAGAGTAGAGTGGAAATTCTGTAATATGCTAACGCTGCAAGCTTTAATAAAAATGTACACCCAAGAGGGTATGGCTATCTGTTTGACACTCTTATTTTAGCTTCTTCCCCTCTGATCTCTCTCTCTAAGTGTATTCCCAGACTAATTATATTAGCTCAATCCTGTGTGAGTGGTAAAAGCATATAAATCGCTAATGCAAGCCACAAGGACCTGTGTCTGAGCCACATTATATGATTATACAGTCCCTTAACTTAATCAGACATGGCTTGTGGAAATACTAGCCTTATCTATTCACAGGTAGCATGCTTACATTTAATTTGGTAATAAGTAGAGCTATCTATACTCGCAACTGGCAACTGTGAAAAATGAAACCGCATATGGATCGAAATTGCAATGTTACGGTTGACAGGTCCATATCAGCAGTATTTAGATGAGGTAAAAGCCATGAAAAATTAGAGATAAATTTCATATCAATTGGTTATGGTTGTGTGTGTCATCAACACTGAGATCCTTATCATGAAAGGACACCTTACTGGTGCACTGCTGAAACGGCTACCCGCTTGATTTCAAAACAGTAACTATTAATGATATTCATTTACACAATAGCATATTCATTTGAACTGCTTTGTATATGGACAAAGTAAACCATTTATGTAGCAGCTGGTCTGTTATGGATACTGGACCAGACTAAATACTGAAAAGAAAAAAAATCTCCTTTCATCCATGCCATAGTTCCCGTATTTCTCTCGTCTACACCTCCAGTGTTTTCATACAATGTGAGTAGGACAAGATATGAATGTATACACACACATACACACATATTTAATGCTTCATCGAGTCATCTCAAGACTATACTCCAGTCTACCTCAGCAGAGAGTTCTACTAAGGAAAGTGGCCTGTTTATCCACTATATAGTTTGTGACAAAAACTTTGTATCTATGATTCCATATGAAGCCAGAAAACAGTAATGAGACACAGACAGTGTCAAAGATAAATAATCAGTCTTCCACAGATCAAAGTTATGCAGAAGAGCAGCAAAAAAACAGAGTGTTTGGTGATGTCATCCATATAAGTGCTGCAAAAATCATTAAAAAGGCCCTCTGAGGGAGGCAAATGGAAGAAATTACTGAACACTTATCTATGAGGCAAACTGGCTAGTGCGCCAAACAAACACATCAGAACGTCTCGCTGCTCTCTCTGCTCACTCTGTACTCTTTTTTGCATATTTGCCTCCCCCTCCGTGCAGACTCTGGAAAAAGCCTGTGCATCGCTCCGCTGAGAATAACAACAACCAAGATATAATCATACCTGGCCTGGCTTTGAGGCCCTGGCTTTGCGAGAGGGGAGAGAGAGGCAGGAGGAGAGTGAGCGAGAGAGAGAGCGCTGTAAAAGATGAGGAATTTTAGACCCAGACAGAAACATTTCCAGAAGACGTGAGTCACCTGAAAACACAGGCATAAACAGATTTGTGGGGAGACGAACGGCAAAATAGGCACAGAGAGTGAAAAAGGGAAAACAGCCGTAATTATTATTAGGGCATCCGTGATTATAAATCATTCTGTGAGTAAATAACGACATTCCAGTCGATATCAGCTTCTGGCCCGGGCCGAGTTGCACATGTGTGTGTGATGTGCGAGGCTCAACAGCAGCTGGTGTGCGTCTCTGCCCACAGGCTTGCTGTCATGAGGTTTGGGGCATTGCCGTGGCAACAGGGCAGCGTTGCGGTGCCTACAGCAACAGACCAAAGCAACAGGCTGGGCGTGAGGAGTCGGGCTGCAAAACACCCGGCATCAAAGTAAGTCTAATTGTGCTCGCAAAGGGATCAGGTGGCGCTGAGTTGCCCCTGGTGCAGCTACCTTCAGAGGAGCCTGGGGAGAGGGTCTGCCGCGGTGGGGGCAAGCCTGATTGATTATGAGGAGGCTGGTACAGGGATTTGGGGGTCCAGTGTCCATTACAGTTAAGGGCCACATTTGCCAGTGACCAGGGATGGAGGAGTTATGGAAGCTTGTCTAGACCTATCACGTTACTGAAATAAAACTCCACACAGGGGACGACAGCTGTAGCAGGCGAAGCGAGGCCAGTCGGAGAACATACCATTACTGGTTGCAGCATGTGTAAACAATGGAAATATGCTTGTTAAAATAAAAAAAAAAAATAAGAAGCACATCTCCAGCGTGCATCTCTAAATCATAGCAAACAACAAATACAATCTCAACTGGATGGAAATCTGACCTGATAAAATAAACAATCATTTTACTAAGTGTACCGATATACCACATGCCCAGATTTAGAGCACACTGTAAGGCTGGGAGACTTTAATTGCAGCGGGTGATTCCAAGCATTTGGCCTGTATTGAGCATGCGATTGCAATTTCATGACCTTTCAGACCAGCGTAAATTACACATAGTTTTGTCTGTGCTTCATAAACACAGTGCATCAGTGCTGTAATGCAATACTTTCATAACTGCACAGCCCCTGGTCAAATATTGTGCCCAGCAATGTAACAAGCAGTCCCACTGCAGGCAGAGCTCACACTGTAGCGCTCAGTATCCTTGCAGGAAAAGGGAGTTTCCTTTATTGACAGAGCTGATTAAGTGCCTCACTGCCCATGGTGACTCAGAAAAAACTCAAAACATCCTTTAATTAGCCAAAAAGTAAGACTAATCTAGGAATACACTCTCCCTCCCAGGAAATAATAATCAACTCGAGAAAGGCAGAACACTGTACAACATTACACGTAGCAGAAAGACATCTGCATAACCAAAAGGACTGGCTTGCATTGTTTTCCTGTTTTAAAAAGCAACTGATATCAGTTAACAAAGATTAATATCCTGCGCATAAATAATAGGACAACTTCAACTTTAAATACTTCACCGGCCTGGATAAACACGTTTCTACATGCTGAGCCTTGGAACAAAGTCACTTATGGCAAAGCAAAAAGGACTGGCTGAGAACTGAGAGAGTCAATGTGCAAGAGGATAAAGGCGCACAGCCTGGGACCAATCATACGGTTTTATCTGATGTGTGTTTGTCAAATCAGGCTTGTGTCTGTGTGTGTCTTGTCTGCCTGGATCTTGGTTCTTTCTGGATCACTGCGCTGGGGGAAGGTTCTGTGCAGAGAGAGAGAGAAAGAAGCGGAGTTGGGACAGAGGAGCTCGGTGACCAAGTTGGGGCAGAGCGAAACCTGTTGACTGCTCTTATCAGCGCCACCCACTGATCTGGGTGCGATGGGGACCCTACCTGGAGCCTTTCCCCCCACCGTGCTGCGATGGCAATCAGTCTGTACCCAGTGCCCTGCCACGCTGCGAGAGGACAGCCTGAAAAGACGTCAGAGTGAGACGGGGGCCTCTGGATAGCAATCTCGCGCCGATAAGGCAGAATGGCAGGAGGTGCTCAAGAAAATAACACCGTGGCGAAGTGGGGTGGGGGGTTGGGTGGTGGGCTACAGGGCAGATCTCACGGTGATAAGTTAAGGTCGTCAAAGGGTCCTCAAAACATGCCTCTGCCTTTAACAAAAAAACGTATTCACATCAGAGCAGTCGTGACATGAATGATTCTGCCATACTTGGATTGAAGAAAATAGATCTAACAGTCCTACTGCAGACAATGACACCTGATGACATCATGAGGGCACAGAAATAGTACAAGAAAAAAAAGGGTGTTGGCTTTTTTGTGTGCATGTGTATTCTGCCTTTTGTCCGTGAGCTTGACTCATATCTGACGCTGCCGTTGCTCCCGCCAGCTGTTTGCGCCGGCTGAGCTCTTACAGCTAGTCACTCACACAGACAAAGATATCTGCGAATTCCAGCTGATAAAGCAATCATCTGCTCTGCCTCACCCTGATTCAGAGCCAAGAGCCTGTGTTTGATGTTTGCTTTTGGTAAACTGATTAGAGAAAGATGGCCTATTCGAGATACCACTGCTCCCTTCTGTTTGTTTTCAGCCCGATCACTCACTTATATGCTCAGGCAGGCACAAGGAGAGTCCGCAGTTTATCCCCAACTGTTACCAAATACTCATGTTTGTTTCTTAGAAAATTAAAGTGCTTATTTTTGAGCCAGAAATGGCAGCAACATGGGAAACCCAACCACCAGGATGAACGTTTCCCATCATGCCACACTCTATCAAACAAAGATGTGGTGGTGGCTTGTTAGTAGGGTGTAAAAGGCCATTTTGGCACGTGACAGAGGCAGCATATGGAAAAATATTCAAACTTGATACTCTAACCATCAGAGCAGGGAAAGGGGTAACAGAAACGACCACTTCAGATGAGGTCATTGTTTTGGTAGAGCATAAACGGCAAAACACTAACACCTTTAGGGTCAAAATACAACCATCAAGGTACTTTGCCCAAAAAACCCTTGGGATGTAAAGTTTGAATGAAATATGAGCAGCCAGTCCGGTCTGCAATACAGCTTACTGGGATTGTAACTCTGCTGCTGTTTTGCCTCTCTCCTCATTTACTCACTCTCTTACAGGATAGGACACTAATTTACTATAAAACTGCAAATTCAATCTTATGCAAATGTGCCAAAAAATAATTCTGCCTTTACCATCCCACACACACAACGCTGGTAGCTACAGGCTTTACTACAGCCCGCCAGACCACAGTGGTCAGTTTTATTATTAGCTCTATTCCAGGTTACTGCATTTCCAGTCTCCTGGGCTGGTCTGTCTTTCCTTTAGAAACCCACATGGATGTGAGCGAGGGAAGCGGCTCTCTTACATTGATCAGGACCGTTTCATAGTTGATGAAATTATCGCTCTTTGGTTCAGAAAGACAACAGCTAATAATTTCTTGGAACCAAAGAATATCCGTCTAGTTGAGTCAGTGTCAGGATTTGTCCTTTTGTGAAGAAAGACAGGCTGGTGGGACTACCCTGGTTTTCCAGATCGCGTAACAAACAGTCCATTGTCAACAGTAGAGCTGACTAGGAAAGTGTGGTGAAACACAGAGATTCCTGGTTTGTTATAAATCAGGGTGCATAACAAACCAGTCAACCAGTCAGCATTGTCTTGAAAGAGAGAAGCTTTGGGAGATTTGCCCTTGGTCAGTTTACCTCTTATGGGACAATAACACGTCAAAATCATCCAAAAGTACTCAACATAGTATATACTTAAGAGTTAATATGGATTACTGGAGCAAACAATCTGCAGACACATGGATGATTTTGGTGTCTGTCTTCTTATTACTAAAAGACACTGAACACTAGTGATGCTAATTGGAAAATTGAGTTCCCGTATTGTCTGTATCAAATGTTTTTCCAGCATGCCATGTGCATGGGGATGAAATAATACACAATACAGTAAACAATACAGCTTTCACAATTTTCCAAAACAATGACTTGCAAATGTCTTTTGAAATTCATTGAACATGTTTCTCTGGCCTCAAGGACGCACACAACATGTTTTGGTGGAAAATTCTGACTGAAAACAAACAAAACTAAACAAAACTGAGCATGTTTACAAGGGCAACTATACTGGGTACTTTTAATGTGGAAGCAGACCGATGATCCAATCCCCCCAAAACATGTGGTACTCCTTTAATGTTGACCAACTTACTTTGCTAATGAATGTGATTCTGACATTTAATCTAATTGTTCCAACCAGTCTGTCCTTGTTGGGGTAAAAAGCTAATGGGTGAGTAGAGCTGAAACTGAATGTACAAAAATAAATAGTTTGATTCTTATTTTCCTATAGCCACAGGTCAGTACAACAATATCTACGCAATCATTCACTGATGCAAAAGCACTTAAGAGCATAAGTACAATTTTGAGGCATCTGTAGCTCAAGTAATTGGATTTAAGGAAGAATATAAACTTATGCATCCCTAGATCAAATCAAACCCTATGATTTTCATTTCATTACAGTAGTCTTGCAGCTGCAGTGTCTGGTTATTTTAAAGTTAAAGGCCCTGCATTCAAATCCTAATAAAGTCATAAAAATCATATTCTTTTAAAGTTTGAGTCAGTCAGCATTTAAAGGATTCAATAAGAGAAAATGTAACTTGATCATCATTAGCTCTCCTTTACAGCATCAAAGTTGTGGCTCTATTTTTAATCCAGCAAAAACTGCAATACTTTCACCAAAGTAGAGTTTAACACAGGGCTTGTATTTCACCAGTCTATTATTCAGAGCGCTATTGTGGGTATTTCAGCTTTTACTATAAATGATTAACATACTTTCTCCATCTGGTCTGTTAATACAAACTGATTGGTAGTAGTTGGTCACAGCAAGCCCTGCAAACCTAAGTGTATCCCTGTCAAGCCTCTATGCACAGTCACTGCTGAGGTGTTCTGTTGCACTTAATAACTCAACTTTGGTGTGGAGATTGGCCAGGAGCCAAAATGTATTTTGAGTCACGTCCAGCTGTGCATTTCTTTCTGTTATTGAAAGGATAAGCGTTCAGACCCTCTGGTTAATAGCCATGCAGAATGAGTTCACTGGAGCAGGCAGGAAACAATTCATTGCTCTCCCTTCTTCACTGAAAACATGGACGAACTGCAAGCTGTGAGTTTCACATATAGATGTGGAGGGGATGTGAAGCATGCTTGACACATTGCATCTGTAGGATGTATGTGTGTGTGTGTATCGGCCTGGCAGTGCTTGTGTGTATGTGCCTGCATGTGGGCATGAGACCATACTTGTCCGTATTAGTGCACACATGCAATGTGCATTAGTGACTTTGTTCCTCTGCTTGGCCAAGACTGTGCATTGCAGTCACCTAGTAAAGAGTCACTCCTGCACACTGGAAAAAGTCAGTGGCATGTTCTGAGGCAGCCCCTCAACCCAAACAGTGAGTGTCTGAGTTCAGCTCTGCCAAAGTTTAGCCACAGACACCTCTTGTACTGCAGGCCATCGCTTAAACATCCAAATGCAGTTTGTGCTGTGGCGCAGACACCACTTCCTCCTCCATCAGGAGAGGTGGAGAGGAGGACTCAGAGAACACTGACATAATCACAGGCTGACCAGCCACCTCGGTGCTGACTTGGAAAATAAGCACAGTATGCACTTTCCAAAGCAAACAGGGGAAAAGACCCATTACTGAGAGTGAGATCAATTTGCATGCTTCCAACACTGGACTGAAATGGACTCAAATATTCAAATTAAAAAGGTGACCTCAAAAGTTTCACAAAATAGAGGCAACTTAGATTTAATAAAAGAAAGCAGGGGGGTTGGGATATATACACTGCAAAAGTCTGTGGCTATGGAATTTGAATTTATTCATGAATTTAACAGGGATGTGATTACAGTGACAGAGTCCCATTGCCACTACCTTATTCTCAGCAACAGTGTTGCATAACAGCCACCAAGATTTCACACACCTGTGTGAGCTGTGTTGTGCCAGTTCACATGTATGCAGCTGTGTGTTCAGAAAGAGATGCGGCGATAACAGGGCAGAGCAGGTGGTATTATGTGTGCTGCAGTTTGCTTTTATGGGGCATGCATGGGGCATGAAAATGATCAAAACTGGGTGGTGGTGTGGGAAAAAAAGAATGAGTCTTACATGGTAAGTTGTGTTACTGAGTAAGAACTCTACCGAAATGGTTTCAGCCCATACTATTCTAACATGGTGAGACTTCTAGTGTTGTTGAGTCTTGAAATCTTACTTTTCTCTAAACATGTTAAAAAAAATCTGCCAAAAAGATGAGATAATTCTACTTAGATGAGATGTTTCTATTTAAAATCAGTCTGTTTTGAGACTTTGAGTCTCACTGCCTCAATACCAGCCAAGTGGTGAAGTTATTACCAAGATATTGTCACTTGTTTCCAGAAAATTAACAAAACAAGTGCAGTTGCGCTGGAAATAAGTGACATTATCTCATTCCACTGGCAGATTTCTAAAATCTTTTAAGGCAAACCAGATTGTAAGACGTAACACTAAATTAAACGTTAATGTGGGTAGATCAAATGGCAATATGGTGCATTGTGAAGTACAAGACTTAAGCACAGGTAACAGACTATGAATGAGTAAGCTGAGCCTTTAAAGAGCATCATATCCATCTGTTTGTAATCCATAGCTCAGTTGATATTGGCTAGTATTGATACTGATATTATCTACTGGGTGTTTAAAATGGGTGTCATACTGTGGTCTCATGCGTCACTAAAGCAGCTCAAGGTGTTCTCAGACAAGGAACTAGGAACAATTTAATTTAGCGATTTGGCAAAACGCAATCATATTCCACAACCTTTTGGGTGAGGACATCTGTGGCCAAATTGCTCAGGGTTCCACAGCAAAAGCAATTAAAAGGATAGTTCACCCATTTTGAACTAGTTTATGTAATTTTACTCCCCACCTTAGTGGTATGTCAGGCAGTAATGATCATTATGCTGGATACTGTCTGAATTGCCTAAATGCTAACCATTATCCTCCTTTTATGACTGAGTGGTTATCCCACTGGTTAGCTTTATTTTAAAATAACCACCTAAATCCACACAAACAAGGTTTCGCAGCACATTTATTGTAGTTGAGGCTGTAATTCCTGCTTCCAGTGGATGGTTTGATAGGTATATGTCACACATGGATTATCCCCCTCTTCGGTCGCTAAAGATCAGGGTCAGTTTGTGGCCACGAGCCCACACTCTGACATACTGTGCGCTCTCTTGTTGAAGGCCAAACACAAGCAGAAAGAGAAGGGCTGCGTGTGTCCAAACGGGCCCATCTGTGCCTGTGACTCAGGTGGGAAGGCCACCAAGGACCACAGTGGGCCGCGTGCCCAAGTGTCCATTAAGGGGATCTTATCTAATCGGAGGCAGGAACCTCCAGGCACACAGCGAGCTTCTCCAGGGCCACCTAATCTCTACAACAGCCTGAGTGACCTTCCACAGCCAAGGCCGTAGAGATGAGGACAGACTGCTGCCTGCTCACTCCTCACGCAGGTGATGGGTTACACAAGCCCAGGAAAATTGACATGACCTGATGGGTTTCACATGCCTTAAAAACTGGATGTTTCAGTGTGTGCTTGTGTGTGTGCTTTTAACAGAGCAAATTTTTATGCATGTGTGGAGGAAGAAAATAAATGCAAATTGGAAATCCTCCAAGCCCAACAGCAAAGGGGATATCATTAAAGGTCTCAACGCATAATAAATTTATGTAATATTGGAATTCAAAAGTTGAAAAGGATAGTTGGCCTGTATTTATGTTATTGCTTGTTTCTTCTTCTTTGTTCTACAGAATAAACCCAATCAGTGAAATGAGACAATATTTTGCCCCCTTGTCACTTCCAAAGTCCCTTTTATTTTTTGTTTTTAGAAATTGAGTATTTAATATCCGTACACTGGGCACATATCACTTGCTCATACACATTTCCACTTCAACTTTTCGCCTTCAGTTCAGAGCAGAGCCACAAGAAACACAAAAAACATGCTTGAAAAGGCACATGAGATTCAGTCTACACTCATCTTTGGGTGTGTGGTAAAGAAAATACCCTTGTGGGCTGTGTACCATTAAACAATAAAGAACTGGGCGTCTAACATTGTAGCTAAGCCAGCAGAGATTCAGGCTAAAGGAAGCTAGTGTCCAAAACTGTTAAGTTCAATCCAACCATCAGACCATTTATTGCTCCATTTATTCCCCTGATTTAAAGACAAATTAATAACATGTGTAGAGGAGCAACAACACAGATGGAAAAAATACCAAGTTTAGCAAGAATAACAAATATAAGCATGCAAAAACATTACAATTCAGATTTCTAAAACCTTGCGATGATCGCAACACACAGTCCAATTTTTTGTTGTATCCTCCCAAGCATAATTAGTTGACAGTATTACTGAACTATTACTTGGTACATCCTTGCAAGCTGAAAGGGTTTCTAAGGAACAAATAAATAGAAGACTTGGACAGCCCAAGTGTCATGGGCTATGCATAGCCTATATAGCACCTACAATACAGTAAGATTTTCCACACTGTCCATGCTCATAATCTCCAAACAGGAAAGATCCATGCTGTGTTTAGGTTTACGATCCTCATCACCCTTTGTACTGTGTTCACTAATCTCTCCCAAGAAAAAGCCACACAATTAGTCGGGGAAATACCTGAGGTTTGGAATGCACTAAGAAGGACAATCTTATCTGTCAGCAGGGGTAGACAAAACAGATTGTTATTGTGTGGATATCTATCTGTGCCTTATCATAATCCACCTTGACACAAGTATATCTGTAGGCAAATGAAAAACAGTGAGAACTCTCCATCAAGAAGGACACTGTTTCTGAGTGGTGGCAGCTATGACAGCTGAAGGCCTCACCCTGAAATTAATTTTAAGTGTACGCTATGACCAATAACTGGACTGAGGCATTTTACACTGGAGCATTTTGCATAAAGATGTCAATATCATTCCACATAAATGAGAGTAACTCATGGGTGCAGCACTGTATGCTACACTCAACATGGACAGACCAAATTACTGTGTTTTCTTTTCTAATGTCGAGACAAGAGACTTCGTTGAAATCTCAAATGTATAAGAGGACACACATGTAAAATAATCATTTCCAGTCCTCCAGAAAATTATGAGCTTCTGCCACAGTACAGCATTTATGTGTACAAATACTTTTTGTGAAAAGTTTCTCATGTTAAAGACGAGAATTCATACATTAAGACGATATGTAAGCCAATGATGAGCTTTCTTGCAGCCTGAAGTTCTGTAAGTCATCAAATACATCTCGTCTGTAGTTCATTCAGTGAAGTTGCACATTACAGCAAAACACAAACCTTCCTCAGTGTTATGATGGGAGTAATGTTTGTTTTCATGAAGCATAGTGTTATAACCAGCACAGGGTCACTGAAACCATAGAGTTTTGTTTTTTTTTGTTTTTTTTTCAAATTTACCTGCTGATGCAGCAAACCAGCACCTACTGTGTTTCTGTATATGTGGCCTTGGCAATGTTTAAGCCTGCATCAGCAGCAAAACTGCAGTGGCAAGTCTATACATGCTGCTTTTCGCACTGCCATGACTGAGGAGAATGGCACCTTGGGACAGTTCAAAATCCAGACGCAGCACTTTTGTACACTGTGGACCCATGATTCATAGCAAAGCTATGGCAAACAGTGGGGAGCCTTCCATTCGATATTGCAGCATAACACCTAAAGACAAACAGGAGTTCTAAAATTGACATCAACCTCCGAAATACTAAGAGTAGGTGTGCTAACAGTCTGAATAACCACATTAAAGAACTTTGGTAAGTACAAATGCATGGTGGAAAAACTCTCTACATACAACCACTGAAATGACTCATTAATCCCAGTCTTCTCTTCAAACATTTTAGAAAGTCAAATGTTGAATGGTGAAAATGATTCATTTGTTTACCAGCTTTATTTGAGTATTTTACTGCACATTGCAGAGCCTCCAATCACAATCTGACATGCAGTGGATGTTTACATTGTTTGCTTCCTGGCTTTACCCTTCCTCTCAGCCAAAGGGGGAAGGAATGACTGCCATTATCTGTTACTGATTGCAATAGGGGCAAATGAGGGCAAAGGAAAGATGCAGCAGATCTTGAACACCATATCAGGCTGAAACAGACGGCTCAACTGAAGGGGAGACAAGGCAGAACAGTGGAAAGCAAAATGTCTTTTGTAAGGGCAGTGCTGAAAAACAAATTCTCAAGCACACATTGAGGCAGGATTTCTTTAGGATATTCATGGCAAAATCTATTCATCTATTCATCTATTCATCTAATTCATCTATTGGGTTCGACTGCCACATAATTTGGGGCAAAAGTCTGAAGTTGACCATTATTTTCCTTTCAGGGTTAGATATGGAGGCAGAAATTAGAGCTTCAATTAAGTTTATTTTTCAAACGGTGACTTACTTCTACTGGCGTTTTTGCTGGTCCTTCAGAAGCATGGCTCCTCAGGTTGATGATGTGGACCTCCTGTGGGAGGCTGGTGGTACCTCTGCTCGCACAGCCTGACAGGGCAGTGAAGCTCTTCAACATGGCCTGCACAGGGTGTCCCATCCCCACTGGCAGCAACTCGCAAGGGCTGCGAGACAACGGCCCTGCAGGGAAAAAAAGGAAGTTACTTGGTTACTTTTGATTCTTTAAATCATATACATTTGCTTCCATGGCCACAGAAATCTACTCTAGAAAACGAGCCAGTGTTAAAACAGAAAAAAGAAATGGACTATTTTCCATCAAAGCAAGAGTCCTATAAAAATTCTTCCCTCTGAACAATGCAGCCCGACTCTGTCTGACCATCTATATGCTGTGCTATGTGTGAGACATATAATCAAGGGAACACACAGCATCCCAATTATATTCCCCTCAAGGCATTTTGAACCATTTTTATTTTCCTTAAATGGTCAAACTTGACCTTTTCACATCACTTTTGAGGAGGATAACCAGACTGTACACTTAAGTGCACTTGGTGCTGTAAAGCCCATAATTAACCATTAACTGTGGCCTTCTGTAGAAGCCTTAGAGTCACGACAGGCTCCTGGACAAATTGAGGTGAAATACCTGTCTGCATGACCTACAATAATGACCTGATTCACACCATCCAACTCTCTACTTGTCATATAGCTCAATTCACTACACAATCAAAACAGCCAGAACAGGCTCGTTCAAGAGGTATCACACAGCTGAAAAAATGAGCAGAACTTGTTAATAACACATTCTCAGAAGCGTCTTATTAAAAGGTCACATGTCAGAGGTGTTTTTTCCCATTATCTATGAATGCAAAACTTATTTCTAAGTTGGACAGTAAGGACTTGGGCTTTCTCCTCATTTGAACTACAGATGACCAAAGTTGGTTGTTCAATCTGTTTTATTATATTTTAACCCACCGATCCCCTGGTTCTAACAGTTCTTTTATATCTGAATTCAGTGATTTTTTTTTATCCTCTATTATTAGGTTGGACAGTTATTATAGTTGATTTTAATATTCATGCTGATCACATTTTTTTGTAGCTTTGCTGCTGATTTTCTTAATGTCACTGAGTCTTCTAATTTTATTCAACACGTGTCTCCAAGTAATGAGACTTGTTCCCTCTGTCAATCCATTCCCCCTGGTTAAATAATACTATTCGGGTAGAGCGACTATGGAAAACCGCCAAGCTCCATGTTCACTGTTTCTATTACAAAGACATTTTAACTGATTTTCAAAACATGGTAAAGGATGTGAGGGCTTCTTACTTTGCTAACCTAATTTCCTCCAGTAAATGCACCCCTAAAGTCCTGTTTGACACTATCAGCAACATTGTCACTCCTGCACTTCCTAATGTGCCTGTCTTCTCAAATAAAGATTGCAGTAACTTTCTCTCCTTCTTTGTGGATAAGATTACAGATGTCATCCCCTCTTCTACTCCCTTGTTTGCTTAGCCAACTTGGCCGTAAATTTTGGACAGTTTCTCTCCTATTTCCCTGCAAGACCTCATTGATCTGGTGGCAGTATGAAACTTTCCTCAAGCCCTTTATTTACCAACTTCCATGTTTAAAAATGTACTTGGGTCTACTTGTCCATGCCTGGTCTCTATTATGAATAGCTCCCTGCAATCTGGTTGTATCCCAGCTTATTTTAAACATGTAGTTGCTCAGCCTCTTCTGAAAAAACTAACCTTTGATCCATCCAATCCCCAAAACTATAAGCCTGTATCTAAGCTGCCTTTTATTTCAAAAAAATTATAGAAAGTTGTTGCCAAACAGTTCACTGCCATCTTGACTACACGCAACATTTTAGATAAATTCCAATTTGGTTTCCATCAGAAGCATTCCACTGAAACAGCTCCTCTCAGAGTCTCCAATGGCATAATGATGTCTTCTGATGTGGGTGAATGCTCTGTTTTGGTGCTGCTGGTTCTTAGTGCAGCTTTTGATACTATAGATCACAGCATCCTGACGGAAAGGCTTAGGCAGTGGGTGGGTGTCTCTTCGAGCCCCCTGGACTGGTTTTCCTCCTATGTCTCAGATAGGAGTTTTTCTGTGTTGCTTGTTCCCTATATTTCTGAAACTGCTACTCTTTCCTGTGGTGTGCCCCAGGGTTCTGTCCTGGGTTCTGTATTATTTCCTTTGTATGCTTCCCTTAGGCCATATTATTAGCAAATGTAAAGGTATTATGCTGGTGTACGCTGTATGATGTATGTTGTACACTGATGATAATCAGCTGTATGTTTCTTTAAACCCTGATAAGACTGATAAACTGTCAAACATTTTAAGATACAGAGAATAAACTGATGATGATAATAATCTAGGGCAATGATTTTCAAAATTGGGTTTGAGGAATAGATTAATTTCACTGTAATTTAATTTGCAAGAAATCGTTTCGATACAAACCGTAGTAGTGATTATTTTAACCTTATGTTTTAATCTGACCACTCTGAATCTATTTGTCAGTGTTTACCGGTACCATTGTCATTCAGTAACAGGGCAGGCAGCAGCCATGGCTACATTGTGTATAACTGTGCCTAAACCCAATCAGTCAGGCAGAGCAAGGCATGGTTAAAGTACAGTTCTGCTGGGCCTCTATCTGTGTTTTGTCAGCTACCCTGGAAAGCACAATTAGCCCTAATGTAAAGTTCAGTGCTTTGAGAACGTCTGGAGGGTTTGATTTAAACACAGATTGAGTCATGTTTACAAGATGGCACATCAAATCCACATTTACCCTTGCACATTAGGGAACTTCCGTTACATCAGGCATATGCTTTCAGGTGGTTAAAAAGCTTTACCGCAACCTGAGATCTCCCTACAGCGTAAACATTCTTTAATTTTTACATCACCGAATTACCCACTTGAGCACATGCAGGAGATTGACTTGCACACACACAATAACTTACGAATCGCACAAGAAGACGGGGAGGCATACAAACACGGCCCTGCGGTTTGAGCGAGGTACAAAACAGCCCTTTTCCATTAGAACGTCATGTATCCCATGGGAATGTCTGTGGCCAGGTTTTTCGGGGGGTCAGACCTTATACTCTACGCCACAGCTCTGTGCCAGCCAAGGCCCGCTCACATTTCAAACACACACACTAAACACACAAAGGTTGCCAATAGCGATCAGATGGAACATTTGGAAATAATTAAAGTCCAAGTGAAAGACAGGGAGATAACAACTTTAAATTCTCCCCCTACTGACTCCAAAAACACTGGGCTGCTCCTCAACAGCAGGAGACAGGGGGGAAAGATTTTTTGCCCAGAACACATGGCTATTGTTCCCTCCTCAGAGCTATACTATAACTTTATGTTTGATCAGCATAAACGCAAGATAATGCATAGCTTCCCTTCCCCTCCCTTTTTGTGAGAAAAATGTAGATGCTTTATTGTTACCATTTGTCTCTTGAGACAAATCCCAAGCTTTAGACAGATATCTTAACCTAGACTTCGAACAGTATCTTGTTGCTTGTGAATTCATTCCTAGCCCATAGAGAGGGCTCTTTGAAGAACTTACTGGGAGCATACATTAAGACATGACAATGTCTAGCTTTAGAGGTATAAAAAGGGCAGGATTTAATGGTAAAACCTTGTTGTGGTGCATCAGTGTTTCAACCCCCGCCCTCCCCCTTTCCCTTTTCCTCCCAGAGGACTAAGGCCCAGTCCCTCGCTGACCAAAGTCATCACACCTCACTCCACTAAACACATCTGAGGGCCCTCAAACTCACTTTTTCCCCACACACAGAGAGTTGTGGAATAACAAACATCAGCCAGACCAACAGAGAGAAATGAGTTCTTTCTGGGAGACTGCCAAAAGATTACAATGCTTGTTGTGCAGTGATATGATTTCTTTTTTCCAATCCAACTGCTGAAAAACAGACAACAGACAATAGAGGTCTATGGGAGAAAGACATACCACATATGTAGACAATGGTAGAAGGAAACTCCCGATTAAATAAATAAATTTGAACTATGTGAATGTGAAAGAAAAATAAAGCATGAAATATAAGCAAAGATGGTATGCTTGTGGCATTGTTTTTTCAGAGTTTTTGTCAAAATACTCATTTAGAGTAAGAGGGAACTGTTACTGCTTTCAGATGTGTTTACTTTATTGGATCAGGTTGAGAAAAGGTATCACAGACACTTTATTTATTTACAACAAATGACTAAACCATGAGATGTACTTGACGGGCTAAACTGGGTCTACAATAAGTCTAGGGAAAATTATCTCACTCAAAATTTTTAATATGAAACACAACAAAGGACTTAAACATTCACCGCTCATTCATTTCTTCTTTCAAGCTGAAACTCACTGAATTCTAATCCCGTCACATATGCTATTACCATCAGTAATCTCCAAGGACAGGGAAAAAAAGTTATGGTGGAAAAAAAAAATCTCGCATCTGTTGGCCTTGCCACAGCTTTGTGTCTTCTGTCACCTTGTCTGTCGGCCTGTCTCCCCCGCTTTCCCCAACCATGCCTCTCTCCCCCCTCCCTCTCTCCAGCCATCATTCTGTTTCCTTGGTCAGCGATGAAGTACAGAAATGTCCTGTCCAGCTGCTGCTTGTGCCTCTCGCTGGCCAGGCTGAACGCCCACAGCAGAGGAATGAGAGAAGCTGTTGTTCACTCTGCCTGAAAAACAAATCCAGCCTGAGCCCACCAGACACTCTACAGACCGCTCTGCAGACACCTCCTCAACCCAACAGATACACCAATATCTGGGGGTAAATGTGATACTCCAGCTGAAATAGTAATCTCTCAGACATACTAAACCTCTTCTGATGAGATAATAAACAATGGAAGACTTGGAATACAAGCTGCATACAAGAAGCAAGGCTGGGATTATAAACTTAACTATTTGCTTGGAAATATGCAGGGAAAAAAATGAAAATACCGCTTGATTAAAGTTTTAATGTCACTTGATGACAACCCAAAGTGGCAGTAAGAGGTAACTTTTGGGGCTACAATTCCCTGAAATAAAGCAATATAATGTCACAAAACACAAATACACTATAGATCTCAACTTGGTGAGTCTAGCCTTCAGGGGTTAATGCTGATGAGTGTATTTCTAGGTGCTCAGGAGTACTTCTATGAGAGTTGGGCTCTTTGTGAAAGCACAAGCCAAGGCAAGACAGCACGCTCCTGATCTGGCTCAACAGATTCAACATCAGCATCCCATCACCACTGATGCACAGTCAGAGGCAGCAGTAAAGTAAAGAAGAGGAAAAAGCAGAACCCACTGAGAAGAAACAGTGCTCTCTCGCTATGACAGGACAAACTCAAACACATTTATCAAAGATGATTTTCTCAAGTTTCGGCACATGGATTCTCCAGCAAGTTGAGAAGTCCCTGCTGCTTTTACCAGTTGCATCATAAAGTGAGCATGATGAGTAATTTACCTTGGTTACAATTCATGTCACTGAAACTTCACTTTCAAAGGGTTGCAGTTTCACTTTCCAAGTCCTGACAGTAGATTGACATCGACAAACCACCCACATGGTAACAACAACAAAAAAAAAAAATGTTGAAAAGGTGTCCTGCACAGTATTCCAGCCCTTACAAAGACAGGACCGTTTTTGCATGTGAGTCAATACACAAGTAGCACTTAACTCACTTGAATAATTAGGCTGACAGAGTGTCACACCGGTGTAAGGGCAGCTGGCAATTACAACAAATGTTTAGCAGATTGAAAAAAAAGAACACCATGTAAATTAGAAGCCTGTGGTTTTGGAGGTAAAGTGAGAAATCAGTAGGAGGCTATCTGATGGAAAATATCAGACTGATTCAGATGAAGCACTCTCAGTATCACCTCAGCAAACCCCTCTGACTGTAGGCGAACACATGTAGCAACAAGTTAACACCTTTATTACAAGAATTTAACATATTTGGCCATTGGTGCCTTGTACTTATACTTCTTTTTCAGTCTAAAATATACCTGACAAATAGTGAAACTGAAATAACTTCCCTGAAAGGTAAGCTGCTTGCGTATTTCTTCTTCTAAAGATGCTACTCAATATCTGGTAAATGTCAGGCCCACTCAACGTTTTCAACGTCAGTGTGACAGTTATACTATGACAATAAATACAAATTTTGTGAACCTTACAATGCCAAATACAACTTATTGTCTAAATATTTGGCATCTTATAGTGTGGAAACATTAGCAGGCAAAAATGATCAGCAATACCATAAATGCATGATAGTTCACACAGTTATCATTACTTGGTATGACATGCAATAAATATCACTGCAGCTTATATAAATTCAAATTCAAGTTCTACTCTGTTTACTTTGAAATATATGGGCTTGTTTTTAAATGTGCAGCCTAATTATTTTGGAATCAATTTCTAAATTTCAAGTTCATCTAAGTGCATCAGTTTATATTGTATTTTTTTATTTTGTTGTTGTTGTTGTGTTGTTTTTAATTCCCAGCAATGACTTAATCTGGACAACAAGAAAAAGACATGAACAGGAAACAGTAACATCAAAGGTTAGCATGGATCTTAACCTATTTCTATTTCTCCTAGGCACTCATTTTGTCCCTGTTTCACACCACATTACCATGCCCACTTACTAGAAGTGTTTATTTCTCTGGCTATGCCTTTTTGGGGGGATTAGCACCAAATATACACACACTGATTCTAACAGCTACACTAGATATGGCATCACAAGGCCATGTAGAGGAATTTATTTTCCATAAAATGATATTGTTTTTATTTTGATTCGTTCAGAAAGTGCACTTGGGCTTGATCATGATAGTATTAGTGGTAAGACAGGAAGTGAACCTAGTAAACCCAAATGTTATTTAAGTAAAGTGAGACTGTATAAATGTTCTGAAAGCCAACTCTCTTTTGACACAGTGGTACATTTAAACAGACAGAGATCCAGGCAGTGATGTCACGAGACGCTATCCATAATTTTCTTCTCGAAAAATGAAGCGTTTTACTGCCTGGTTGATTTAAGTGCTAATATCTCTGTCAGTTACGCTGGTGCAATCCAGCAGACTACGACAAACTATTATTATGCATGATAAAATAAAGCTGGTCATAAGTGAGTCTGCAGATGAGTCCCCTTCTCCTTTTCCTACCTTTTACCAGACTTCATACTCTGGCAAGGCTCGCCTGGCTTCCAAGCGTACATAACAAACCATATTTAAAAGTACAAAAACTAAACGCCATATAAATTCAGTTTAGACAGGCATTTGGGTGCCCAGAGGTTTTTAATATGATTTGTATGTTTTGAAGAATCGGTTATTTTAAAATAAAACCAGCCACATACCTTCCAGAAAGACAATCAAATTAAAATCTAGCTAAACAATTTGCCAGAAACAGAGGTGAGATTTGATGGGGGAGGAATCGCAAAAATTTCAGGAGATCTGATGCCATCTAATGTAAGTAAGCAGAATAAATAAATCGAAGGGCCTGGAGCTGTAACAGAAACAATGCTGTAATGAGTCTGTAATGCTCCAAATCCCCAAGTGTTTTGTTTCTGCACTTTGCACATGCAGCTCTGCAGTTAATAAGTGAACGCAATGCTATCATGCAAGCTGATGTCATACTATCACAAATTGTGAAATAGTCAGATCTTTTTATTATTAGAACAGCCAAAACAATATAACATGATCCAAGAATAGAAACTGTGTCATTGGTTATTTTGACCAAAAAACCTCAAACCATTATGATAGATGGAGTACAAATTATTTCCTTGAGGGGGTGGTAAAAAGTGACAAAATAAAAAAAATAAATCAAAGAAACACACAAGTATATTTACCCAAGGGGTCTTTTAAATCTTGATTATGAAAAGATTCTGACAGTCCTTTATTTGTTGGACATAATGACGAAATCACCTGGCTTTTATACCTCTCTAAGTTGTGTTACATCATAAGTATTTATGAGTTTAGATTTTTAACATAACACACTAGTCAAGACACGCAGACGGACAGAAAGTGTCCATACTGTAGTTCACAGCTCACTAGCTCAATAATTATTTGGCCATTTTCTCAAGGTGGAATTATCATAGTGGCTTCATGGTCTCTTAATAAGACCCAGCATTTTATTTCTACAGTTTTAGAAATAGGTGAAACACAAATTAACATGCACATTTTTCAATTCTAAATTGAAAATCTGTCACACAGTTGTCTCTGGGCAGGTCTAAAACACTTAGATTAGACTATAGACCATAGATTAGACTAGACTGCCTCTCTGCAAGGACCCTTGTATTCTTGTAAATTTCAAATCTCACTAGAGATAAACGCCTCTGGTTCCCAGGAATGCACTTTGTTGCCCTTCACAATTGGCATTGTGCCAAGATTTGGGTACAGGAAGTGATGTCAGTCCATGTGCCAGTTAGGGACAAATCTGATATTCCCACAAAGCCATTTCCGAAGAGAAACAAACAGAGCCTTTCCCCGAATGCGCACACACATCCTCACATGTCTTGTTCCCAGTATCCTTCAGCAAGCACGATAATAGTGTTTCTTCAGATGGATATGGTTGTCACAGTAATGAAGATGATTTTATAAATGCCAACACATGTTTCACAAAAGAAATGTCTCCCTTTAAGAAAATAGAATGCTGCAGATGAAGAAATAATTGCACTTATTTTGAAGACACTTGGTCAATTATACAAAAATATGAGGTGGAGCTGATTATAATAAATACAAGCGGCACAGAGGGGACATATGGGGCTGCTGTGTCAATACGATTGCTTCCAACCTAAGATATCCCAGTTCCCATATGAAGCACGAGATTAATTCAATCCTCTGGTCTTCTTGTTCTCTACTGCAGGGCATGATTCCCATGGACCACGAACCAAGCAAACCAGTTTAGGGAACGTAATATTCTGCCCACTTTTGTTTTTCCAAGGGGCTTTGGACTAAAGAATCACTAGCCCTGCAGTGTTGACACAACCGTGTCAACTCAGCGCTGAACCCTGGGCCACTAATACAGGAAGTGAAAAAGGACTTTCATAAGGATAGTGTAAGTTCAATTCATTGGCCTGCCTACGAAAAGAATTCATCATGAAGCAATCTGGGCCTGTAAAATAAATCGGAGGCATAATACAAGGAAGCTGGAGCGGGATGAAGGGAGGGGGGGCAAGGGTGAGCCTGTAGTCCATCAGGGAAGTCGTAAACTTCCCCATCAAAGTGTGAAATCCGAGGTCAAATGTCCAACAAATCTTTCCATCGCCCAGTGTCACTCAAACACTCCTTAATGACAAATTCATTAGCCATTGGTCTTGTTAAAGGGATGCACTTTTTAAAAATTAAAAATATAAAACTGAAAATGATATGCTTGTGTCAATAACTTATGCAGAAAGTTGGAGAGCAATCGTGACAGATACGGGCAAAGCTTCATTCAGTTCTTAAGTATGTTAACAGGTGTTCAGACAATAAATTACATCCCTGAGGATGTGAAAGTTCACCAACAATGAAGCCATTGAATAAAAAGTGAAATCATTGCACCGATACCCATCTCTCAGCTTTTAAAAATGTAGGACAAAGCTTTTTCTGCAGCTATACTGTGATATAACTAACATTTCTTAAGTGTTTCAATGGGTATTTCCACAAGAACATGCAGCAGGTCGATCTGTGATCTGATCTGAATAGCTACAACTTCATGGCTTTGTTCAATAAATAAAGCTCACAAACTGCGAGGTGAAAGGTGTGCAAAATTATTCTTGTGATACTGACAATGCGCCCAAGTTATTATTCATCAGCCCTGACAGAATCTATATAGTAGGCACCTGTTGGTAAAACATCTGCATTTGAAAAGAAAAAAAATGAAAGACAGAAAGAGAGAAAAGAAGGAAAAGAAAGAAAGAAAGAAAATGCACTACCAGTTACTTCATGTCAAGCAAGAGACAAACGGGTGTGATGGAAGTGAGTATATTTCTTTCCACCTCTAAATACAGACATAAATCACAGGCCTTTGAAGAGATGGATGACATGGCTAATTCCCTGAGGAACACAGGAGCCACTGTGTAAAATGAGACAGCTGGGAGGCCTGGGCCGATACATGCGTGCATATGACTTAAGATTTTACTGACTGTGCTACCACAGTATGTCTCTACTGATGGGTGCTGACATGTGCTGTCTGGACGCATAATATGAAGGAACAAAAAGTTGTCAACACAGGCAGGAAACAAGAATTGGCTGCTCATATATCTAAAAAGAAGTAAATGGCAACGTGCCAAAACACAGAGGATTGAAAAGAACAAATGTTTCAAGTACAACACCAAACTAGAAGAAGAAAACTGCACCTCAAAGAATTTGCACAGATTAGACGCATACTACTTGTACCACACGTTTATCCTTTTATTGCAATCAATTGTGCCAATACAATTAATAGTATAGGCTTCACAGTCCAGTTTTATTTGGGAAGTGCCCTTAAAATTACTTCAGTAGTCTGACCAGAAGCCCAAATAATAAATTAATTAAATTAATTAGTAATTTTGTAAGTATATCAATGCACGAAAGTAAGCAAATCTTAGCATCTTAGCGATGTCGGTGAATCTGTATTCAGAAAATGTTTGGGATTTCTAATTCATAAATGACGAAAAAATTACTGACCGGCAAAATTATAAATTTTAGTTTTATTGATCAACTAATAGATTACTCATTTCAGTGCTAATGACAAGCATTTCTTTACAATTTTTCATGAAGGTATTGGGTAGCAGAATAAAAAGCGGCAAGATTTTCAACAGCAATGTAGCAGTATCACATCCATGTGGCTATGTGGATTAGACTGGATTGGAACAAACTTTCAATCCAGTCTGCTGACATAAGCGGAGGGCATCGGCCATCAGCTCACCTAGCATGGTGCATGACTTCAAGAGCGTCCCACAAAAGACTGTGTTTACTGGTTAAATGGGGCAAAGGGAAGAGATGACTGGACTTCCACTTCAAGGGCATCTCATCCATCAGTCACAGACGCCTGCAAGAGCCGCGCTCTTTTGCCGCAGCTCGGTGGGGTTTTGGGAGCAGCTTTTTAATGTGCCTTCACAAAGATTCAGACCCAGTGGGGGAGGCTGGAAGGCGAGCCCTGGAGCCATTTGTCCTGTCCTACTTGATGTCAGCCTCACTTCTTTTTTTTTTCTTTATGACCTGCCTTGTCAAAACTCCTCATAGTATTTCATATTGTTTGCCAGTAGTGATGAAAAGTCAGCCTGGTTAACGGCCTGGTTAACAAGTTTCCTCCCACGTCACTTAAAGCCTTGCATGATACTTGCTGAGTTATGGACGTCTCTAAATCCACCAAAGGTTGCAGGTTTACTGAGCTCCATTTAATCCACATCATGTCTCAACAGGCTTCAGCTAATAAAATTTGCAATATGCTGATCTTTGCCACAATAATGCATGATGGTGTAGAGACCTCAAATGCTTCTAGGTAATATGGGGAGTCATATGTATATTCATAACTGCCCAAATCTCTTACTTAACATCCTTAAATTTAACATCCCAATGTGCCAAGACATGGAAAAATGCACGGCTTGACAGACACACACCCTCACCCTTCCATGCCCAGGTTATATCAACACAGTAAGTTTTGGATCACTGCTCTGTGAGCATTAGGAAGGGTTTATTATAGAGTAAACAGCAGAGTTAAATAATACCATGTGCATTTATGGCTTTGAAAGTCACCTAAATTGAAGTAAGATTCATAAATTAAATATTAAAATTACATGACTCTTCAGGGTTGATGACGCTGGCGCCCAACTCAACAGGCTATCTGAAGGGTCATTGAAGGAATCCTCAGTGTATTTTATTTGTTTCTCCTGTCACAGCCTGATAAGATTTCTTTGTTCAATGGATGCGTTACAAAAAAATATCATCACTCAGAGCGATAACTGGGGTCTCTGAGAGCCAGCGGGTTGCCATCAAGAAAGTGAAGGGCAAAACAATGCGCTGCCTTTGGGCCAGCGTGCACGCTCGGTGTGAAGGAGCCGGAGAGGTGAGGAAGGGCGAGGCAGACACAGCAGTTTCGCACAAGCTGGAAGACACGACATTCCACTGAGGCTCCTCATCTTGCGGAGAGGGCAGGCAAAGAAGAATGGCTTGTCAAATGCCATGCTGCCTCATGTATTAACACGCACAAAGGACGCCGGGAGGGCCTCTTTTACTAGACAGGTTAATAAATGAAAAGTGCAGTGAATAACAGGTTAGATAGACCAGTCGCTAGACAATAAATGGACTATGAATAGATTTCAGCATGAAGTACAAGAATGCAAAAACAGTAGATTGTATTCGCGTTGTTGAGGGAATCGTATAACTCAGTAGGGGAGGACTCATAACTGACTCCTTAGTGACTGATTGATGTGCAGCTGAATTATCATGATGCACTTTCACTATTTTCTCAGTTTCTGCCACAGTTGCTTCAGTAGCATATCGGAGCATATCCCACTTCTTTTAGCAGCACATCATTCTCTATAAAGGATATCTTTGTGGTAAATGTGACAGCCGTTTTATTCCTATAACAGCAACAACTCAGACCACAGCTACTGTCTCCATTAGACGGCTGAAACCTATTCCCACATCAAAGTTCGCAAAAGCGAGTGCAAAGGACTATAAAGAGGCTCTCCAAGTGTGTATGTGTCTGGGTATTTGTGATCTAAAGCAAAATATCTGCTATTTTGTGCTCAGAGGAGGGCCTACTGTCATTTTTTGGAGCAACACTGCTATTTTTCCAAAGGATCGTTCCGAAATTGGGACATGGTCTTTCAGCAAGACTCATCTGGTGGAAATGGAGTGGGGAAGGTGAGGCCCCAGGAGGGGATGGACTGATGAAAGACACCACCTGGAAACCTTCAGCGAGCATCCCATATCCAGACTCCCTTTCAGATAAAACCTTGTGATACAGTAACAGTCATGCGCTCAAAAGTTTGCACCTTTATAAAGTGATTAAGTAACCGATATTCTGATAAACTTACCTTTAGCTGGTTGAAAAATAAAAACTAAACAAATCACCTCAACCTTTAAATCTAATAAAAAAACAAACAAAAAAAAAAACAGATTAGCGACTTGAAGATATTGTACAAAATCACAAGTCCATTCCCAGTCAGATCCACCCCACCCCTTACTGTTGCTAAGGCATTAGGACAGAAGGAGTTAATTCTCCCATTATTGTTCTCTCTTTCGTCAATGAAGTCACACTCCACATAACTCTCTTACTCGAACGTTTCCCGGCTCCAGTGGCCTGCTTTTTTTTTCTTTTTTTTTTTCATAGGGCTGTGAAACACAATGGAAAATGCATGATCACCCCAGCTGTCTCCCATTACTGGCCCTGGCTGAAATTATTTACACGCCTGCTTACTGGAACTATGGAGAAAGAGAGAGGGGAGGCGGGATTCACTTTACTCCTGCTGATCTGCGTACTCTTCGGGAGGCTGACGAGGTATGACGCATCTGAACGGGGGTTACTTGTTTATCAGTATGAGACCCGTCTTGTGGAGTAGATTCATGTGCTTCTCCTTGTGTGAGTGAGGGAGGGGGTGAGTGAATGAGTGAGTGAGGGAGTGAGGGAGTGAGGGAGGGAGCGACATTACATACATTCTACATACATACAGATCTTGCCCGAATACAAAATGTATTCGGGCAAGATCTTACAAAAGGTTAGCTTACTACAGCACCGCGTTTGCATTAGCATCTGAAAAATAATCGCAAATCAAATATTCCACACATCAATTTGTACACCGCTGTTAATTAAATTGGGTTATAACAGAGCAACCTTGATTCAATTACCAAATGACAGAACGAGGGACAGAATGCCCGCCTCCTCTCCTTACTCCTTGACAGGGTTGTTGAGATAAAGGTCTCACCATGGGGGGAGTGCAGACCTGTAATTAGAGACACACGGGACTCCTGTTGCCATGTAAACATCCCAAAAACCCTCCCTAGCAGCGCTCTGCCTCTGTGCTGTGCGCAGCTCTGACTCGTTGCATGAATCACAGGGCAACATCTGGTTTCGCGTGCTGGAAGGAACTTTGTCGGTTTGGCACGCCGTACGTGTGTGGAGTGTGTCGATTTGGACCGGACGACCCACGCCTGCGCCTGCCTCTCTCCTCCCCCTGGCCACCCCACCTCTCAGATTACAGCAGTTGCACAATGCAGTTTGGCAGTCGCCCCTTGCAAGCCTTAGGACAACATTGAGGATATAAATGAGAATTTATCATGCAACCTTTTGCTCAACTGTGAGGGGAAAGCATTGCAACTGCTTTTGGCATCAAAAGGGAGCTGATATCCAAGTGAAGGTTTTCTGCCAAGGACATGCAAAAACGTAGACAGACAGAAAATTGTATACCTCAATTGCAAAATACTGTGGTTGGAAGTCCCAAAACTGAAAGTATAGCCTGTGAATATGAGCAAAATTCATTCTCCCTCTCTCTCATAAGACTGTGTGGTTCTCCATAGAATGGCTGAGGACTTGGACTCCCACTAATAGCTTTGTCATTCATCAAGCCACAGGATAAGAGAAATTATGGAAGGGCAGGAGTGGAGGAGAAAGCAGCCCCACACTCAACAATACGAGTGTGTTTTTCACTAAGCCACCAGCTCAGCATTGTGCCTCCTGTATAACCAGCATCCTGCCTGAGCTGTTTCTGGCAAGTGTCTCAAACTAATATCTGAGATGGTTCCTGCGTGACTTTATTTCATTGTGAAACCTGAAGTCTGCCCAAATGTCTATTATAAATAAAGGTTTTGGCAAATTGAGGCACGGCACAGACAAAATGGCAGTAGGGGTATGGAAAAAAAGTATAAACAGCAAAAAGAGAGTGAAGCGGCTGAGCAGACACTTGGAATATGGACATGAAGGTGCTTTCAGTCTGACTTTTAAGAGTTATGGGAGGCCCAGGTCCTGGGTTGCATTACGCTGAGAGAAGACTCATTGCAGACTAATCTAAACATTACGTAAGAGCTCTCCTGACAAGTTTAGAGGGCAGATGTGACTGTTTACACAGATGCTGCAAGAAGATAGAAAGACAGAGATAAATAGACAGATAGACAGATAGATAGATAGATAAACAGATACACAGATAGATAGGGGAATATTTTTGAGCCTTTAAAAATGGACCAGTTACCTGAGTGTGTATTTCAGCACTGTGTATTGCACCTGTTCCAAATCCACTGCTCTCAACATCTATCAATAAAGCAGTCACAATACTTGATGCGAGAGCAGGGTACTTTACTTAAGGGGCACTTGGCTGTCTAAAACTGTAAACATCCATCTGTCCCTTGTGACACAGTTCAACAATGCTTCTTACTTGGTGTGGAAGAATTCAGTGGAAAACAAACGTTAGCTCATTGTGTTGGAGATCCTGGCATTGTGGGAGAAATTCTGTTTGCTCTACCCACATCACATACTAACTACACTGCTATTGTTTCTGTAACAGCGCACAACAATTCTCTTGAGTGCAGTTCGTTTCAAATAATGGCCGGTGGCAGCGATGATCAAAACGCAAACCACGCTCTTCTGGAGCGCTACCTAGCACGCCTCCTTCTTGCTAATTACTCCTGTGCAGCCACAGAAAGCCAATGCAGGCTACAGCACATTCACATTGGACTGAGTTCAACTTCAAAGGCTTGCATTGTGCACTGAAACCAGCGCTTGGTGAGCAGCACAGTTTACACTCTGAAACCACAGGAAAGGCAAATGTACACTAGGTTGCCAAGACTTGACAAATTGCCAGAACTTGATGAAGCTCCTGCCTGAGCTGAGACACACTGCTTTAGACATGCTGTGATAAAGTTTTTTTTCTTTTTTTCTTTTTCTCCTTGCAGCCTCAGACGTCACTCCTTGCTTTCATGATCTACTGTGTCTAGGACATTATTTTAACACACA
>OMLF01008612.1:23939-36452 GCA_900302615.1 Holocentrus rufus | reverse complement strand
GCACTGTTGCAGTTGTCAGAAAAAAAGTGGAGATTTGATTATTTTATTTATTTATTTATTTTCAACTTGCAATCAGCCCACCTGTTTGCTAACTTTTTACATTTTTTGCATACCTGCAATTTATTCAGCATCCCAGTGCGGCACGCCCAGTTTGCTGTTTTCACTATTGACAAATTTAAGTTTTGGTTAATAATACCTTATTTGGTCATTATTTAGTCAAAAACGTATAGAACAATCTGACTTTGCATTTGTCTAATTATATCCTGGAAATGACATCTTTGGGAATACTGGCTGCCATCGCTTCTGCCGCCACTGATCCTCGCAGTGAAGGTGTTAACTGCAACCTTTAACTTTTATCTTTTCAATTTTTCCATGCATATTCATGACACCTAGAGGAAGAGCGCTACTGATTTTGGTGACCACATGACCTTTGCTTTAGCACCATTTTCAAGTCAAACTCATTTTGGGGATATACCTTGCTGTTGTTCACCAACCACAGGTCTAGTCTAGAATGGAAAAATGATAATTTATTGCGGTAAAATGTGATTCAGAACCACTTTACCATCAAATACCAAATGAGATTTTCACGATTTTCTATATTTCGCTGCTAAGCACTACACCAACCAGCAGGGCGTCTCTAATGAGCTGTGCTAGGCCCAATCTTGCAAAGCAGAAGACGCAGACTAAATACAACAAGCGGTGGTCACCATGTGTGAAACTGCTGCTTCAAAACGAGAAGCGAGTGAGCCAAAAATGTTACTCAACCTTAGACCAAATTTAAATAGCAGACTCATTTGCCAAGTAATGTTCTTATAGAGGTATTTGTCACGTAGTAAGCTAGGTGTGATTGTGAGGCACATGCACAGGCCTGTGTGTGTGTGTGTGTGTGTGTGTGTGCGTGCGTGCGTGCATGTAAGAGAGAGAGAAACAGAAACAGAGATAGACAGACTGATGAGCCAACAGCCTCTAACGGTGTAGGTCTGAATTACGAGCTTATAATTTGTATGTAAATGTACAAGTAAATATTTAAAAACTGAGTTATCTTTCCATTTATAATTAGTGAAATGCTTAAAGATATACAGACCTACTTCAATTTTATAGTCTACTGTCTAACACAGAAAACACAAAGGATATATCTTCTGCCATCTTTACTTATTCTCATTGTGTGTGTGGGAAAGTCCTGCACGCAAACTGGTTGCTAAAAGTCAAGCAGTTGCCCATGTACTTGTGAAATGTGAAATGATTGTGGGCAGATTATGCCACAGTGGTAATCTGTACGATCTTCATTTGTATTTTTTTTTAATTTGTCAACTCTATGCTGTGGTGTTTTTGCCACGCACTTCCCCATCACCTCACAAACAGTGCGGCCAGTTACTGTGGTGTCTTCTCTCATGGATCTTATGTGTATGAAATCTGGATTAATATCCACACTGTAGAGCAGCAATTTTATTTCACTGTTGTATTTTTTCAGCAAAAATCTAAATTATAATGTAAAAATTATGATTCCTATTACAATCATGAATCATATCTGTCAAAATAATCACAACATGATTTTTTTGACCGTATCGTTCAGCCATGGTGGCCATTAGATCTAATTCCCAGCTCTTCTGTACTGGGTTTACTGGGTAAGAGCACTTTCATAAACTGGGCATGAGATGAATTACTATTGTATGGTTTCAATTTGTGACAGAGAGTAGAAAAAAGGCATTTATTTATACGGTTAAGTTAAGGACAGTTAAGTTGCTATCAGTGATGTTTCACCAATGCACAGTGACAAGGAGTCTCACCTGAAGAGGATGGAAAAGGTGACTGTAATGAGGTTACATAAGCTTGGTTATAAAGCTCTAAGCTGTACATATTTAAAATTGACGTTTGGGCTGTCAAAGGTCATGAGAGCAACGTGTACATTCATTTAAGTGAGAGGTATTCCCCTTCAACCGCAAATGTTGCATGGTGTAGGTTTCAGGAGTGAATGAAGTTAACCAGGGGCTGACATGAATATGATCCGCTGAAAGTATGCCCTCAACCGCACGTTTTCTGTTTTCATCTTTGTAGCTGTTTACTTAGTTTTTCTATCTTTCCTTGGTTTGTCTCTCCAATAGCTGTAAATTAACTGGGTGTTTGGCAGCGTCTGTGTCTCATTCCAATCAATCTGACACATACATGCGGACCTGCTGAGCGTTTGCATTGTGAGATTGAACTTGTCAGCACTTTCTTAATGCAAATCCCCCTTACTCACGACTCTGACAAGCAGTGTCTAGAAAGGCATGCTGGGAGAAACAGTGGAAAATCCCGGAGAGTGGGCAAAGTTATGATTGCCTGACAAAACAGGCAGCACAATTCTCTCCATGATGAGGCCTGCAATGTAAAATGGACTTCCTGGGAGTGTTGCTACAGTCTTTAATGCACTATGAATACCCAATGTCATGCATTCCTTATGCCAGATTTAGACAAACTAATGCTGATAAAAAATATAAATTTATGCATAGACAAAGAGAACATGCATGCATGTGTGACAGTGACTCCACTATTTATGTATACAGATAAGCAGCGAGCACAACTTACCTGCAGATACCAGGCAACATATTGCAAAAAGTAACAAGGGGACTGCAGATCTTCCAGACATTGTTCAATTATCCTGCAGCTTCCAAAATGAGAAAGGTGAGTGGACAGGCCTTCCTCTGGTGTTGAAAAGGTTCCCTCTCAATGAGGCAGTCTAACGACACTCAGCTTCAAACTCCAGCTGCAAAGGGAGCAAAAATAGAGAAAGTCAACTAGAGGAAGCAGGTTGTATTTCAGCAATGGTCAAACAGCAGGGAATTGGGCTCTACCTAATATGCCCTGTGGGAGTGATGAGATGAGACAAGGGAGACAGTGGTCTGGAGACCAGGGGATTAATCTAGGAGGGTTAATTGGGGGTCATGCAAGCTTCAAAGGATCGTGCTGCACACACCTTCCCGTGCCCATGGCCAGTGAGAGAGAGCCCTCTCAGGGGCATGGGACGGCTGACTGGCTTGATGGGTGTGAAACACTTCTGAACACACCACGGGTTATTTAACACACTTTAATTGAGAGCGTCAGGAAATGCTGGACCCTCCAGTGGGGTCTTGAGTAAGCAGCTTAGTGCAACCATGCTACACAGCACGACCTTGGCTGAACCCTTAACTTTGCCAATCTTACCCCATACACTGACCACCATGACAGGACAAAAAAAGCACATACTACAGGCCGAAGGTACCCAACCTTTTTAGACACATCATCTACTTTTTCCTGCACCAGCCTCAAAATGATTCACTGAACATTTGTAAAACCAAGCAAAACCATTCAAGCAATGACTGAATCCAATCCAAAGTAAAGCATGTGGCTATTTGAGCTGACTCAAAATTGTGCAAAGTGATTTCAGATAAGGTATTTTACTTTATTGATTGAAGGATGTAACATGATCTTCAAATATTGACAGCATATTGCTGCTGTCCTGCTAAGAACTCTTAATTTGAGCATAATGTGTTTTACTGGTCAGTATGTTTTGATTTTGATGTTTCTAAGTTTAACACCAAGAACTTTATTGGATGAATTGCACATCCTCCCTTTTCTGGACCTTTCCCTTACTGGCAGTTATTTAGAACTAAATCAGTGTTGTGGGAATAAACAAGTGTCATGAATGTCATTACAGGTAACATAAATACAGGAAACATCAGAAGGAAGAGCGCTAATAAGGTGCTTAGAAAATCAAGCACCACCGTATGCATACCACCAGCAACTTTACCAGGCATGACAGTTATAGCAGAGCATTTTGAGGTGATGGTCATTGCTCTGCTTTTTACTGTGTTTTTAGTCAGTTCTTGTAGCACAGCGTTGCCTCTAATGGGAATGGGTCTGATTTTGATGCATTATTTCAGTGTCTCTCAAACAGTGGGAAATGCCTCCTGGGGATCTGGACGGGAAGGTAGAACTGCAGGGGGGCGAGAGATCAGGAAAGGGAGAGAAAAAGCACAGCTTCTCAGCAATATTCTGCTGACCGTTTTATTTATTTCACACCGGGAGGTTTAAATATTAATGCCACAGTCACATGCTGTATACCAAATGAAAACATAGTGTAGATTCTGAGCTTTCTGGAGTTACTGTAAAGTATCAGGAATTTCATACTATCTCACATGTGAATTTGCTGATTCTGATGTGGTACACACAGTAAGTATTGTGTCTATGCAGTTAAATAGTAAAAATATCAATATTGATGATGCCTGCACTAAAAATAACTAGGAATCTTTATCATTGAAAGGGTAGAAGTGATAATGGAGGAAGCGTCATCTTTATTTACATGCTTAGAAACATCTCAAATCAGTATTGCTCTGATCAAGATTGTTAAGTTTGCTTTGCATAAGTTACATAGTCCCACTTAATTTTATGTAAATATTTCATTTTTTTTAGATGTAACCAAATTAATTTTGGCAATCACTCTTATGCACAGAAAGCCAGGAGTCACAGAAATGTTGTTTATGATATTGGTTCCTCTAAAAAGCAGGTAAAGGATTGAACTGGGCTGTTTAGATCTGCAGTTGAGTAAATCTTGAAATGTGGGCAAATTGTATCAATACAGGTGAATTATTGATGTTTAAAATTAGGCGCACCAATAGAATTTTTTGTCTTCATAAAGTAACTTGCAATCAACCTAAAAAGGCACAGCAACACTGTAGAGTGCTCTAACTTAAACAGAAGCTTTTAAGCAAGCTTATCTACAAATATTTTCATTTCACTTTGTAAACTGGACTAGAATTACCCTGCTGCATTTCAAATACCAGTATTTACCAGGATGAAAGTTGCTCTTGAATCATTGTTTCAGTGCCAGAAAGCAAGGATATTACCATCTTCAACATCAAAGAGATGAGTTGTGAGGATTATACTGAAAAAGCAAAGGATTTTCAGGACTGCAGAGCAGCAAAGCAGCTTAGGAGCACACAGCCTTTCACAATGCAGCCTTTTCAGATTCTGACATTTTCTCATAATTTGTATGTTTAAGGCCAATTAATTCTAAAATCGTGCATAAGCTACTCCATTCTAATAATCTAGGTCAATGTTTTTTCAAAGAATGAATCAGGACCCAAATGTAAATCACAGAAAAATTACAGTGGTCTCAAATTATTGTGGAGAAACTGAAAGATGGTTCAGGCAGTGGCTAGTTGGCTAGTTTCACTAATTAGAGCCTGTCAAAACCTTCTCAAAACCCAACAATACAAAATAAACCAAATACAAAACTGACGCTTTAGGCTATTGCTTTAAAAAATTTAAATAATTTTTAGTGATGAAAAAGTTGTGAAAACTATTTCTCATAGTTATGTTCAATTCTTTATGGCAGCAAAACTACAAGCGTAACATCTGTAAAATGTGCTGAAAAATGAGAAAGCCTAGTGATAAGTGCTGCAACAGGAATGACATTTATGCACGGTTGGACGGCATGCTGAGCTCTACTTCTGTGACCAGTAGGCGTACTGGGTGGGAGAACAGATGTACACCTATCTCATTCGAGGTGAACCAGAAAGGGTGCATGGGAAACAAGATGCACAAAGTACAAAGGTGCACTGCTCTGCAGTGCAAGCAGCTGCATGGGACAAAAGGGCCTTTCATTCTCTGGCAGCTGCAGGGGCTGGGAAGTCATTTTGGAAGATCACGACAAATATTACACTTCCAGCTAGTCAAAAAGAAGCTAGCGCCCTTCGTTTGATTTATGCCCCCCTTCCCTTCATCTCTTCACCCTTACTAAGTGGAGGTAAACTTTGTTGCAATACCTTCTGTGAGCCAAAGAATGGTGACTTTCAGGACTGGAACCAATCTATTAAGTACTGTCTTATCATTCTGTGACACCACAGACTGGAAACCAGGTTTATCCTGAGGCAGAAGAAGACTGATGGAAATACACTGTCTTTACTTCAATGGATTACACAGAATTATACACAGAAAAAAGTTGTGGCACGGTTTCAGCTAACTGTTGCCAGGGCAAACTGACCCAGAGACCACATTCTTGTTTTGGGTTGATGGCATGGATTTTGCTCAAACGGATACACGGTGCTGGTTTTGTTGCTGCAACAGTCAAATCACCTCATGTGACTTCTCTTTAACCCTGACTGTCTAAGCAGAGCAACTATTTCACTCGAAGATCTGGAAAACACATCAAAACATGCAGACCCCTGACTGAAAGTGGTGCATATTACTGAGACCAAGCTAAATACTTGTGGCCAATTCAAGGTTAAAGGCCTGGCTTATATCTGTATCATCACATGTACATATACACTAGTTAAGGGTTCTTACTACCAGAGTCATATGTTTCTGTAATCACAAAGCTGTGAGTAGAGAGGCACACATAAGGATGAGGATGGGATGAGTCATTCCTTGTACTGTCTGTTTGTTAGTCTTTGTACTATGCGCTGCATCTTACACAATATGGTACCTGAGCAAAGCGTCCATAATTAGTGATGTGTATCTGAAACCAGTTTACCTTCAGGGCATCTTGGAATTTATACGGTCATGTGACCTGATGAGTGATCTTAGATCAGCGCTCACAGTCTGAATGTATTCAGTCTCAAAAATGAGCAACCACCCATTCTTCCCATCTACTTTGAGCAGTGCAAACATGTAGAGTAGGTTTGACTTACTAATGATAACAAACTGTGCATACTGAAAAGCAAGTATGTATACATTTCTCACACAGCTGAAATCACACTGTATGGGAAATATTGGGAAGATAACAGGCTACAAATGTCAGGATCAAAACCAAGATTCATGATACATAATGTGCAGCTTCACCAACTGAGCCACCAAGAGGGATTCACTTTGTAACAAATAGAAAATCAAAATTTGAATGTGTTAATTAACCCAAAAGGTAAGCAAAACTGACAACCAAGTTCTCGTCACCAGTTCCTTCAAAAATATTCTTGCACTGTCCATTTAAATGTACATTTTGCATGGAACATGTGTGGAAAAAATGCTCTCATTATGCAACTTCTTAGTCATGTCATCCCAAGTTTAACTACCCTACAATTAACGTATGTCATAGCTGTAAACACAAACAAGTCCAGACATGAATATGCTGTAAAGCCAGTACAGAACATGCTGATCAATAATCAGTCTTCTACCTGCCTCAGCTTGACATGAAGTCCCTACTGAACATATTAGGGAGTTAAACATTGAAAAGAGGTGCCAGTCACTTAAAGCAAGCTACTCAATGCACATTGCCTCTCCAGGGTACCATTACTACATCACTACAATTACCAACATCATCCTCAGCCACAGACAATACTGATCACTGGCTGATAATACACAGTGATTCGCAGCCACTGGTTAATTATTGCCATAAACAATACCATGTGAGAGATGAAAGCATTCAAATTCATTCATTATTAAGTATCTTATCTAAAATTTGTACCAATGGCTCCACAGTCATTCTCGTCTCATCAGACAGGAGCGCTTGGACTGCCAACAGATGAGAGAGGACGTGCAGATCACGCTTTTTCTATCCGCGTGGAATAAAAACATTACGGAGTCTATTCAACTGTGTGTCACGTTGTTTTTTTCTTCATATTAAAAACAGTCCAAAGATGGACATCAACGCGAGTTAGTAGCAGATAGTGTATTCGTCCAAATAGGAAAGGAACATGGAACGCTACATGTCAACAGCTTCAAGAGACAGATGTTCAGCTGGATTTATAAGCGCTTCACATAGCGGTGGAAAAGATTGTGTTTACAATATTCATATAAACGACAAGACGCTCCACAGTGGTTTGGTTGAACAGTTCTTTTTAGAAGCAGGCAAACACTATTTACAGAGTGTATTATCCCTTGAAAAAGAGAAGACGTACCATGCAAGAGTGTCCAGAAAATGCACAAGTAAACTTGGTTGAAGTTACAGTCGCTGTGGTGGATGCGGATGGCTTCGTTACTCTCTCGACATGAAATTCACACCATTCCGTTGTTGGAGATACTGCGGCGGGCGAAGTTACAAGTTTATAAATGTCTGAGTAAACAGTTCCCCTCGCACAAAGTTTTTAAGTAGTTATCTCCCTTTTGACTAAGTGCTTCATTTGGGGGTGGGGCTTGGGGGGAGGAGGAGGCTGTGCGCGAGGTAGGCTGCAGCAGGGCTTCCCAAAGTGGGGTGCACGGTCCCCCAGGGGTCTCTGAAGTTGTTCGAGCGGGTCTTCGGCAAAATAAGTGAGCTAATTTTACTCTAAGTCCACTCCCTAGGACTTAGCCCAGTGACACAATGTAAGGCTTTTTTCCTCAGCGATTTCACAATCCTTTTCCCCACCAACAGCACAGACAGTTGTACAAGTCTATATAAATCTTAACTGACCACAAAAATATTCTCAGATGGGATTAAATCTTATCACATGAGACGTGAACTGTATCTTTTTAGGAACCTTTTATGTGCCAGAATAGGGGCCTTATAAGGGGCATCTATGTGTATTATAGTGATTTGCTTATTTATTACCTACAGGCCTGATTGAAATATGATAACTATGGTAAATATGGGAAAAATATGGTAACTTGTGGCCCAAGATATGAATTACTGACTGTACAAATGATCTTTAATCCTTTTAATTTGTTGTAGCCTACAAAACAATTGCAGACTTTATCTGCATCTGCTAGAGATACAGTATTTGAATTCCTCCCTATTCTATAAAAAGTGGGCAGTCCCCGCAATGTTTTTGTTTTATATTTCTTTTTACATAGAGAGTGGCAAAATAAAGAAAGACAGACACAGGAAAGAAATTTGTAGTTTTGGCACAACTGTGGTTGCAGCAAAGACTTAATCACTCGGCTTCATCTAGGCAAAGCATACCTTGCAAGCTTCCTCTTTAACATCAATACAGTGAAAGTAGGACGCCCTGGTTTGTACTGTATCATATCTGCCACGTGGCACTTTCAACAGGAAGTTTCCTCGCATGATCTGATTTTGACCCTTTGAGATGCTGAAGTGTGAATACTTTGCTTTGTGTAACGGGTCTGAAAACAGCAGTGGTATCAAACCAGGAGGTGATCTTCATGCACACAATCAATGGGTTAATGCCACAAATAAAATTAGACAAAAAAATCACTATCTACTGCACCCAGAATGACTCAAAATATTATATACAATGTCCATGATGCTCTTTGGCATGTGCTCACTGTTTGTACCATATAGATGGTAGCAGACAGTGTCATCCCCATCCCCATTCAGAAGCATTTACATTTCCTCAGTTCTCAGAAAATATTAAATTAAAATGTGGATTGGAAGAACCTGAAAGCAGACAGACTCATCAGGGTAAGAGAAGCCATCATCAATACCATTGGGATTCTAGCAACCAAAAATCTAAATAACCCACGAGAACCCAGCCCAAAATGCCAACTCAGCTGATCAAATGTGCAGCAAAACCAAAATATTCAAACCAAATGATATCTCTACCAGAACTGCTGTTAGGGGAGGTCAACATTGTCCCAGGCCCTGGGCCGGAGGTCCACTAACAGTCTAACAGTCCATTATGGAGTACTTTATCAAAAATTCATCAAACATTCATCACAGGGCCAGCGCAGAGAGATCACCACATTCACACCGATGGGCAATTAAAAGTTCCAAGTCTACCTGAGTTGTGTGTCTTTGGAATGTGGGAGGAAACCTTTGTGAACATGGGGAGAAAATACAAACTCCATACAGAAAGAATCAGGGCCTGCAGTGGACCCTGTGCCTGCTTTGACACAACAGTGATATATACGAGCTACCAGAACATTTGTGAACCAAATCATGTAGAACCAGCACCATTAAACATTTCTAAGATTACATCAAATGATGATATGTCAGCAATTTTTTTTTGCCTGACCTAAAAATGAGTTAGTGTGTTAAGCTTGCCATATTAAGGTCATTAGAACTGCCACTCAGAAGTAACTACCTCACACCATTTTTTTATGGAGTTGCTTGAAGCTTGTGGTTTTTGGAATCTGGGGGAAGGCAGGGAGAGATATCCTGTGGAGACGACCTGGGACAGGTTTCCAGTCATTCACACCTATTCTATACAGGCTAACATCCCAACAAACACACTCACACTTATATTCACAAATGTGGGCAATTTAGAGTCTCCGTTTCATCTGACCTAAATGGGAAAACACCAGAACACCCGAGGGAAATCCATGCAAACATGCAAACTCCACACAGAAAGGACCAGGTCAAAGACTTCAATGCAGGATCTTCTTGCTGTGAGGCGATAGTGCTAACCACTGAGTCACTGTACCACATGGATGAAATAGTGTGTGTGCGTGCTATTTATCTTAATGTTTTGGCATGGCTTCAGAGAGAGGAAAGCTCTTGCAAACTGTATGTGTTTTTTGTGTGCATGATGACCACTGACTATGTTATGTGCACTGTTATGTTATGTGCACAGAATGGCATGAGGGTTAGTTTAGGCGGAAGGGGAAGGGGCCTGCAGAGATAACTTTGTCTTGAACACAGGAATAACACACAGTGGCCCTGATGATATTGTAACAATACATGCCCTGCACCTCAACAGTTTATTCCCACATCCAGCGACCACCAGCAGCTGCTGGGCCAGAGGGAAGTAACAGGAGATAGAAGTCCATTTCAAGAATGCAATATATCTAAAACAGAGCTAACAGTATACAGTAGCCCTTCAGCAACAGCAATAACAAGTAGTGGGATTTTTAATGGTAACACAGACAAAAAAATTTACTATTGCATCTACCTAACAACATGTAGTTTGCTATTTTTTTGGAGCCAATCATACCAGAGGTTTTCTGAGTTTGTTCTCATACTCTACAGGGATCAGCATAATCAGTATTAAAGAGGCAGTTTATAGTGTTGCAGAGTCATTTCAAATTTAAATGGTACACATACATTGCTTTGGACACCGACGGTACAAATATTCTACATGCCAACACTGACTTATGTACATCAACTGTACATGCATGAGCACTGGTCACTATGAAATTGCATTGAAATCAATCAGCACATCAAATAAAATCATTTCATGGTTGGATAGCACTTTTATCAAGGGAGCTGCAGTCCAGTGAATTGTGAACTGTCATTCATTGCCATTAGGGGCAGAATTAAGTTTAATCAAGTACATTTTGATATGGTTATTTGTTATCATTACAACTTTTACAAAGCAGTGACCAACACAAAAACACCATGTTTACTGAAAGACAGTCTACTTGGTGAATCTCAAATCAAAGAAAGCCCAATCGTTTCTGGTGTCCTTGTGGAGAATGCTCCCGGTCTTGGAAAGAAGAAACTTCTTAGTAAAGCTAGCACTGAGAAGCATACTATTCACATTTCAGCAGAAGAGCAAAGCTGTTTCGATGAAGACAATGCTGTAACTTCCTAAGCACACTGGGTGGCACTAACTGAAAACCCAAGAAGCCTTCACTTCTGCAGAATTTCCCATTCATTACATTTCAAGGCACAGGAAGTGCATAACACCACAGTGACTGTTCAAGGTGATTTTTTGTAATACATCATATAATTTAAGATACTGATATTTTTCTTATGGGGTCTGGACATGCATCATGGAGGATTTGTGTCCTTCATTATGTATTTATGTATCTCATACTGCAAGGAAGCATCTATGTGTTAATTTCAGTGTGAAGATCATTTTCTCCAAGGCTACTTCTTGGAAGAACATTCTCCACACGGTCACAAGGATCAACTTGGCATTCTTCAATTAGATATTTTACAGGTGTGTCATCTGGTAAATGAATCTTGAAGGTTATTAATATGCAACAAGACTTGGTAGCATTTATGCACCATGTAGCATGATAGCTCTGACAGACCAATGTTGGACTTGACAGATGCAGGTGCAATTAACTGGGTCAATAAAAACTCAAGTAGTTGAGTTACATTAATGGAGTGTAAAGATGCTTCAGACTGTGTGTACTTTTTACACACTGTTACCCTTTCTATCCCCCTTCATCTCAGCTGTATTCGCAACCCTAACAAAGTGTAAATAAACACAGTGAAACACTTTAACTGAGACATGCATATGTATGAGATGTAAAATAATTTGATCCCTTTGAGCACTTATGTCAGCTCTCCAAAGCAGCACATCAATGATTTTGTGAAAACATCAATGTATTCCCAAACAAAAGTTTCCTTCCTTCTTGTTACAGGTGCCATCTCATTAGTGGCAGATCAGTAAGCTGACATTCATGTGGTACCCAGTCATGCAGCATCTCCTTCTCAGTGGAAGACTGATGTCACAGCAAAGCAACACAGTGTTTGTTCAGGAGGGTGTGCTGCCAAGCTGTATGCATGTACTGTATTAAGATTACACAACACTTACAAATTCCAGATAGAGTTCATTGCTTGTGATTGGGGTTGCAGGGAGGTGAATTATAATTATGTGACAAGAAATGTGTGAGAGCGGTGAAAAATGTATTTTCTCTTTAAGAATTTAAAAACTCTGAAGCGGCTCAGGAGCCAAACGTCTGCCTTTGATTTTTTTTTTTTTTTTTTTTTTTTTTTTTTTTTTTGGGGCC
>OMLF01008612.1:2389-23919 GCA_900302615.1 Holocentrus rufus | reverse complement strand
ACCACTCGTCTTTTTTTTTTTTTTTTTTTTTTTTTTTTTTTTTTGTCATTAGGACCCTTATGAGACGTGCAGATTTTTATGGCCCTACTTTATGTTTATACGTTAGTACCACCATGAAAGGCTTGAGGGTTCCCTTGAACTCCTCTTTATAGAGTTTGTCATGTTTACATGCATGCAAACACAAATTATGCACTTTTTGTAATTCCATTATTACGTAGGTGATTTAATGTGAGTCTATCAGTAGCTAACGATGGAAGTATGAGATGAAAACAATACCTAGAGGACACTGATCATTTGTTGTAAGATTGTGTACCTATTATCACATGAATTTCACAAGTCCTTCTCAGTTTGTGTTTGTGTGTCTTCCTCAATGTGTGTTATTATTTCAAAACAGAATAACCCAAAGATAGAGGATGAATAATGATTCCTTAAAGCCTACTTATCCACTGTGCTATCCCTGCTATCAGTATCCACTGATGCAAATGGTTGGCTATGTATCACTGCTATTATTTCATCACTGATTGATCTGTTTTTCAATCATCATACTTCACAGTACATTTCATTACAATACATGAATTTCTCATATTCCTATAATGAATGCAAATTAGTGAGTGAGAGAAACCAAAATAGAAAATAATAGCTATTTAATTAGGCTATTTAAATTAGATATCATAAGATTCCATATGGAAACATGCAGGGTATATACATTCAAAAGATACTGTAATCTCCATTTAAATTAGCAGAATAGTGTAATTGCCAAATTAACCTTCATAATGTGATGGCTAACAATACTGTGTGACTGTGACATTGGTTAATATAATCAATTTCAGTATGCAAATGAATAATGATATATCTGTTTTACCTCAATACATAACACTCCATTAATGCATTGTGGCTCCCCTAGTGTAAGCACACTTTTCAACTCACTGGTTTTGTTTTCATGGTGCTGTCCATACAGTGTTTTTTGTCATTGTCCAAGCTTTGATACAAGGACTTATATTAAGTGAGTCAAATGTCAATTTCACATGAATGTACTATGTTGACTTTATACAGGCACTGTGCTATGGGGTATAGTGGGTTAAGAATGTTCCAAGTTTTTATTTATTTATTTAGTTAGTTTTTGCTAAAGGTCAAACTATTCAAGAATATAGGTTATTTCACCAAAGATTGAAAATGCAATAAAACCTCAAGTGTGTGTGTGTGTGTGTGTGTGTGTTAATCATGAGTGCTATCAAATATGAGTTCTCCAGCTCTCCAATGAAGTATTAAGAGTGTAGGTGGTAAAATGTAACTAATATTGATACACAATTTCTATATAGGGCAAAAACTTAAGTCTTATACCTTAAGTTTAGATGTTTGTATAACAACACAGTATATAGAGCTTTATGTTTTGTTTTGTACAGTATGCTTGTTACAATACGATAGAATCATTTGTATTTATTTATTTATTTATTTATTGTTCCCCTGCTTGTTGTTAAGGAGTGCATCAAATAAATTCTCATAACTGTAGAAATTTCCTTGCTTCGTCCCTATTCCAGTTTTTGGGCATGCCCATACTCAAAATATTTGCATTGGGCAGAAGTTGCCTGTTAGACTGCTAAAGACTTTATTTCAACTACAGAGGAGCTGTCAGATACCCATTATGGGAAAGTATTTGCTGTTTTATAATGTCTCAATCACAAACACTACAAAAGAGGCAAGCTTGAACTTGCAACCATTTAATACCAACTTTTGCACCAGCTGGCTTAATATATTACACCATGACTATGAATGGATCAGAAGAGGACAGTTTCTTTCACTCTGATTTCAAATGCCCACCAGTAGTAGGAAAGATAAGCTGACGTTCACTTTAGTACAGCACTCATTTTTTGGAAGAATGGAATTTATGTCCTAAATCATAGTAGAAACACATGTGAATTCTGTTTAAAGGTGGATTTTCCTTTTAATTCATTTAAAAGTCAAACCATATGCCATTTGACTACTCCAAATGTCGTAATTTATTTGAACAGGCCCACTGTCTTTTACCAACAACATATGGTGCACATTAAGACTACAACAAAGTAGGTAAAAAGCAAGTTGATAACAGATTCCTGCATGTAAAACAAGTATGCTGTCCATTTCAATTTAATTTTTCCCCAGAGAGATTGTGGCAGCAACTTTTACAGTTTTCAATATAAAGACAGATATCAAAGCGTGGTCTCAGTTATCATCCTTATTCACTAAAAATCAGATCTCATCTGGCAGAGCACATCCAACATCTACTGCAGTCTTATTTTTTGTCTTACTCATTGTATCTAATGAAATGCTGATAAACAGAAGCTTTCATGTATTCACAGCACTCTGGACTATTCACATTTAAATGTTTGAAAAACAAAAATATGTGGATTCTGTTGCCCTCTTATGGTTGATTTATACCAAAGTAAACCTCTAACAGAAGTTTTCTTTTGAAGGCCATGGAAATCTAAACTGATTTGACAATAGAGTGAAAAAAAAACATTCATAAACTTTTTTTAGTTGTTTTACTTGTATTTAAAGAGTTGAGAGATAATCATTAAAGGGCATTCCCCACAAAACATACAGAGAAAAGGCTTAAAATAACCAAGGAACATGAAGAAAAAAAAACATTACTAGTTTTGGATTTCTACTTTCCAGGTTTAAGTGGCAACCTTAATAAAGTATTTAAGCGAAATTCTTTTTATTTTTGTTCTGAAACTTAGAAAAGGGTTTTGCTCTTTCTAAGTGATGCTCTTGCAGTTTTTTATGGATTGCAGTAGTTGAACAGGCTAACATTTGTTCTTTCACTTTCTCCCAGTCAGGGTCATTATGTGACTAGGGGCTCAAGCCTATCCAGGACACAATGGAAAGAAGGTGGAGAAACAGCTTAGACAGGTCAAAAGTCTAACACAAGGCTAACACAGACTTTCAATCAGATGCACACCCACACTATGGACAGTTTAGAGTCTCCAATCCACCTACATTGTATGTTTTTGGAATGGGAAAAAGAAAGGAAAGTAGAGCATTGAAAAGTTCCATCTGAAATTTTGTTCACAATAAACTATTCACATAGCTCATATTTTATATGCCTTTAGGGCTAAAGTTAGATTTCTGAGGGAAAAAAATTATATAACTTAAAAATAAAAGCTACAAAAATTATTTGAAAAGGTGTCTTCAGTCATCTAGCCTCTCATATTTTGATCAATTCTAGTCAGGTTTCTTTTCCCTACATTGCACTGAAACTGCAGACTCTACAAGCTACAGATTATGTAGATTGTTCAATAGCGATTCCTTTAGATCTGAACACAGCCTTTGACACTATTGATCACTGAGTTCTATAAAGTTTTGGCCTCTGGAAAGGCCTTGAAGTGATTAAAAATGGCTACCATGCAGGTTAGGTGAAAGACATTTTGCCTGAAATATAAGTGGCTTCATTTCACCTCTTGTACCTACAGTATGTGTGTGTACCAGAGTCAATTTAAAGTCCTATTCTTGTTTTTAGTCTTTGAAATATACAAATAATTCAAAAGTAAGTGGCCCATGTACTCATAATTATTAAGTAACAGTTTTGACTTAGTAAGCATTTGCTGGTGATACTGTAATTCAGTAGCTTTTATTTTGGGTGTTTTTATTGTACCTTTTATTGTTTTTACTGCCTTTTTTAAAGTCAGTAATTTTGCTTTCATGTAAGTATGTTTTTACTCAGATATTGTAGTTCATTACATTTTAAGTCACATTCATTACAGAGTAAAAAAAATTACATCTCTCCACAAGCATCAAAAACTGGGCCAACGTAAAGTTTTTCACAGAGAACAGTCAGTCAGCAAAGATGAGAAGAGCAATTTTACTTTTTTCTTGCAACTCTGCTACTTGACCTTATTTATTTATTTATTTTTAGTTTTTGAACTGATTTTCAGGGGTGAGAGTAGTTTGTCTTGTTGAAATAAGGGTTGACAAGCTGATAAGAATAAAAGATTGGTATGAATAGTTCAGAAGATACTGCTAGATATCTATGTTTAAGGTGTTACACCATAAATTAGCACTTTTTGATTACAGGCAGCGGTGAAAAAAAATCCATCAAATGTAGGCCTTTGGTTATAATAACAGACTAGATCACGCAGTTTACAAGCTGCAGATACCCTATGTTTGCTTTCATTGCATAATGTGGTAGGTAATAGTCATGTAACATCATCAGGACTCATTTTTTGACTTTTGGGGGTGTATTCAGTGCTGTTATTGTGAATGTTGTTTTACATCAATATGGCAGAACAAAATTAATGCCTGTAGGAGCAACAGTTTGTTAAAGACTATGAGAATGGAGACCTTATATAATGGCAGGGCCATTTAAACGTAACTGATTAAAAGACATATCATACCAGCCTATATATCTGTGTGGTCCCACATTCACTGGATTCTTTTAAAAATTGAAGATTTTTGTTACAGTTTGATTTTGATTATGCAGCTTCTTCTAAGACTATCAAACTTCCATAATCAAACTTTTATCCCCAGGAAGCTATTCACTCATACATTTTTCTTCCCATGGCTCCACCTTGTGGAAAACATTCAATTAACATTGAATGTTAGCAGTATGATTACAGTTAAGTCTGTCAAGCAATACTAATGCAGTGCAGGCCTGCAGCTGGTCAGAAATAGTTATTCCAACATTCAGGCAAATTAACATTTCTGAATATATTAGAAATATGACCAGCACAGGGCTACAATTTATAAATTTGTAGTGACTACTATGTGGATGTTTAAGGACCACAGGAGTGATATGTTTAAAAAAGGTAATTTCCACTCATATGCCTGTATAATGGCCTGTTTAATGTTACTATGCCTTAATCACAATCCAAGGTGAATATTCTTATAGAGGCCCAATGATATACTATCATGCAGTACCATATTAAAGATCAAGCTATACAATCATCTACAGGACCATAATTCATGACCTACTTACAGTCTCAAAGGTCCCAGATAACAATATACTTTAATTTTGCATTACTTTCTAAAAGCCAGATCAGCCCTTACCAGGGGGAGAATACAAGACAGGACACCAAATCATATGAGTGTTGATCTACAATCAATTTTTTGAATATTGATGATGGCATCCATCCAAGGGTGAGGGGACAGAACTAGAACAGAGTGAGGTGAAACTGGTTGAAACTGTAAGAGAACAACATGATCATGGAGGTTTTAGTGTACTTCTTCTGGAATGAATTAGTCTATTGTTTTACCAGTGAGTCAACTTTGCAAATCATTTTGTCCGTGTCTTCTAAATTGTTTCGTTTTCAGTCCTGTTCCCAAAACAAATCAACTGTCTAAGCCTAGTTTTTATCAATGAATGTATTATTGCTAATCTCAACTTGTTTTGTACATAAAGTAAAAAGTCATCGCATTGTCGCTGGGAGGCGCAAGTAGCACACAACTGTTATCTTCAGTGACTGTCTAGTTTGAGTGACCCTGGTAAACTGCAACCTTTCAAGTTATCTTCCAAGTTTTAAGTATCTGAACGGCTGGAAAATGTAAACCATGTAAATATTGTGTAAAACCTGAATTTCCTGCTCAGGCGCCTAGTTTTCACGGGTTTCCACTGCACACTGAAAGTCGTTTTTATGTGATACTGTGCGAGGCAGAAATAACACAAATGGTGCGCACACCCAAGTTGGGTACAGGTTGCACCAAAAAGTATTGTGGGGAGCTGTTATTTTTAGTTTGTGGAAATTGCTTTCTTTTTATATTGTGCGAAGTAGCCAAAATCTAGTTTGCAAAGAATGGTTTTAGCCTAGCAAACGTTACACTGGTGTTTTTTGATTGTTTGTTTGTTCGTTCGTTTACCGTGTGATAATTTCAATAAATATATGTCAGATGTTTTAGATGTTATAATTTTGTTTGATATGGATAGGGAGTGGTATAATTATATTTCACAGGTGAATTACAAAATATGTGTTGCACACAGAACCTGCACTGCTGAATATTTTCCTTTCTAAGGAAAATACATGGAACTTTTCATCAGGTTAACAAAGCCTATTTTTCCTCTTCTCAGTCTGCACGCGAAATCACCACTCCGCCCAGAGCCCATCTTCACGCTCCTGTCTATCCATGACACTTCCATTAGCAAACGAGCTCACCCCATGTAGGCCTATGTAACTACGGGGTGCTTTTAGAGGCGGATACCGGGCTGACTGGCATTTGTAAAAGGTTTTCATAGCTGGCGACTTTGCACTTATCAACCAATATTAGCGCCGATAGAGAATGTTTGAGAATATGACTTCCAGTAGGCACTCGTGTCGCATTTCGAAAAATAGCTTGGTTAACCGTCGTTGTTTTTTACGGGTGTTCTGTGGTAACTCTGAGCTACTACTATATTAGCAACAATTCCGGTGGAAATAGTTTTGGGCAGCATTTTAAACTTACAAATAATCGACTTAAGCTTATTTCTTTGCAGAAAAGCAGAAGGTGTGCACGTGAAGTATTTTGACCAATCAGTTCTAGAGCCCTGGGCCAAGGGGTATAAATATGAGGCAGTTGCCGTAGAGACGTCCGCCATTGAAGAATAACATTCAACGCATGACCCTGTGTATCTTGTAAGGTAATGCTAGCACACCGATGCTCTTTCAAGCTCACGTTTGCCGTTGTATCTATGAAAAAGTGTACTTAGACGGCATATATGACGAAGGCTAACCCAGCATGGCAAGTACAAACGTTGACTCTAGTGACCAACATAATAACAGCTAGCCAGCTAACGTTAGCTACGTTGGATGCATTTTCATGTTGAATGAACAACGTACCTGGCAAGTAAGAAACGCCAGTGTTTCATTTCGTCGAATAGGTTTTGTTCATAAAACGGGGAAATAAAATAATGTAAGGACGTCAGGACAAATGACAGACTGTTTAGCCATCGCTAGTAAGCAAGCTTGGTATCAAGTAACGTTAATACGCTAGCGTAAAATACTTGTATAGTTACTGTTGTTATAGGTCACGTTGTATTTGAAGATGAAACTGTTTGCCATTGTGGCACAAAGGTTGACTCGATGGAATCTAAACTAACCGAGGGCTTGGACGTATCCATCGGAAACAGCGCTAACAAACTTAATTTCCCTAACAGCAACTTGAGAGTTGCCGTTTGCCTGTGGCTAGTTAGCCAGATCCTATGGCACCGGGAGGCGTGTCAGTCGTTGCACGTGCTAGCCTGAGATTTTTCTGCACTAAGTTACCTACCTTACAGCCATGTTCCTTAGGAGCTACATGCCTTCATGCTTAACCAACGTTTAGGAAGTCACCAAATAAATCTCTGAATTAGATGTAGGCTGCCCATAGCTCCGTCCACATTTTAATTTACCATTTCACATTCACATAACCTCAGATATTGTAAATATTGACCAGGCATGTCAGTCCTAGAAGCATCCCATCAGACAATGTAAGGCTGCAGTGGGTGTTTTGCAGTAAACTGGTCTCCTCACAACAAGAACATCAAGCATTTATACTTGCTCTTTGTAACTCATGTATTTGCTGTATTTCTCCCTTTTTAAGGTTTCTTCTTCAGTCCCATTTTCTATTAAATTCCTTTTTTATTGAGTTTTTTGTCCATGGCTCAGACATTGTAATACCTTTCAGGTTTTTTCACGCATTTAGTTTTTTTTTCTTGGAGTTGCAAGAATAGTGATAGATGTACCATTACAGTGTTGAGGTCATTTGTTTATTTTTATTTATTTATTTTCTTCTTATTTTGTATATTTTCTGATGGCTGAAACAGCTTTTCATAAGGTTGGACGAGTTTCTGCATTTTTGTTGTGGAAGTGGAGTTTAAAACAACTTCACCTGACCCAGCTCAATAAGCCACTGTAAAATGTCAAGAGTAAAATGGCAAATAGCATGCATCATAAATTTGAGCTTTTATCTTCATCACAAAAATCTAAGGATCCCTTGATAGACGACAGCCTTTCCATGTCATGATTTATTAGTGAGCTGTGTGATGTATCTTAATTTTATATATGTGTATGTCCCAAAAGGTGAGTAATGTTACTGTGTAATAAAATTGTTTTGTATAAGAATATTTTACTTTGTTTAAAAATAAAATGTACAACAAGATAAACAAATCTTGTAATGTAAATTATTTCGGTTGGATTAAAATGATTATCAGTTGGGGTGCTGTGAAGATAGCCTAGGCCTAATTGGTAAGTGTGGCAAGGATTGTGGCCCCACTTGAGGCCTTGGAGCCTATAAACCTGTGCCTTGGCCAGTGGATTGCAGAAGGCTGATTTGATAGAGATCTGTTTTAAAATGGCAGAGACAGCACTGTATTCTTGGTAACAGCCTGGCAGATTGCATTGCATGCCATTTCCATTTGCTCTGCTGTTACAGCTTTCATCATTGTAGATTTATTTGTTGTAGCAAAATAGCTCAATCATCACTGTATGCTTAAATGTTATGTTCGGGTTTCCCTTTGGTCAGTAGTAGATGTTTGGTCTTCTGCAAGCTATGTTTCCTCATCACTTTTTTCTTAAATTAATTTTTTTATAACCTGGATATTGTTGATTCTGGCCAACTGCATGTATGAAACTTAACACTCAGTTTCCGTTAACATGATGTGCATTTTTTTGTTTTTTAAATAGCATGAAAGGGAAAAGGAAACTCTTACCAGACATTTTATTCTAAAAAGACATTTCTTAACCAGTCTCAAACAAGACTCAATTTCACAAGGCAGGACTACATCTTTACATCTGACTGTCCACTAGATTTACTTTGAGATAATGCTAAATGTTTACTCTAGATTCTGTCTTGCAGTTGTTGTGATTAGGATATTCACTAAACACTTACAATGGATTTTAACATCCATAGAACACAGGGATAAGTTGCACAAACCTCCAGTTTTTCTTTTTGAACCATTGTCTTTGAGACTATGATAGGTAACAATATAGCATATCTTAACGTATTGTTTAAGATCATCACATGAATTTTCTAATCTTTGTGAGAAACATCTATAACATCTAGATGGTTTAGATTTTTATCGGCAAAATGCTGAATGCCAGTTCTGTTGAGTGATGACTTATTTTTCAAGTCATGCTGTAGGTGGCAGCATTTGCCACACATTTAGCAGTAGCAGTACTTGAATGAGTAAAACATACTGGTTGGAAGTTGTTTCATGGGTCTTACAGTACATCTATGGAACTGGTATTTTTAATGTACTGTCAGTGTTGTCCTGCAATTCTTTTGATGTTGCAAAAGGACAATTTTGACAGTTTAATATACTGACAACAAGGTAGCTTCAGTCAAAATGTCCTGAGTAGTAACAGTGAATCAGAAAAGTGATGTATTCGTCTCCTATAAAGCTGCAAGTTCAAATTCTATGTTTGCTTTTCATAATTCAGCTTATCACCAACATTTAAATTCCTATCTGCCTTTCTATATCATGGAATCAAACACTTTTGTTGTTTGATTGCCATAACAATGATATTCCATTGCTGTGTTAGTGTTATTTTCCCCTCACGCCATGTTGAAATGGAAAAAGTGATTCTATATTTTATAATCTTAGCAGCCGGTTTTGTGTTTTTCCTTAATGTTTATGGTTTGAAATGAGTTTTAAACCTGTTAGTAGGCATCTGATTTCATTTGGTAGTGGGTATTTTAACAGGGTATAGATAGCTCTATGTAAGAATGATTCAGTCAAGATTGATGCTCCTATGCATGATAGATTTAATGGGATTATGAACAAACTACCTGATGAGAGACCCAATTTAATCTTAAATCTGACAAATAAAATCCTGATGTGTAGAATAAGTTAAATTCTGTGCTATTTAGGCCTGCCTAGTTTACCATATATTTGAACTGAGTGATTATCAACAGGTTTTATTAACGATTTGGTTTGGTTTTTAATTAATTTTTTAAACAAAATTAAAACGGCTCCTATTCAAGCTTTTTAACCTTTTAGAATTTATATGCTTCCTTCTACTGTAAGACTGTTAAGGTAAAAGCGGTTGGTACATGGCTTGTTATAGCTAAAGCGCTATGCTTTGTAACTCTACAATTACAAATGTATACTTATGTGCTAAAGGATGGTAATTATAAAACTGCTATTGAGGCAGAGTAGATGAGTTTTTAAATTGAAGTATTTATGTAATTTTAAGGAGATTGCTATGATTTCCTATTGAAAATTACTCTTCACTTCTTGTTTAGGAAGACGGTGTGTGATGAGAGCTGAGGTGCAGCAAAGCATAACGTGAGACCCTCCATTAATGGGCTTTGGATGGCACAATGTCAGATATGAAAATCTCTCAAATTCCCACTGTGAGTGGAAATCCCCCTCCCCCAGAGGTCATAAATCCTAAGAAGACTGGACATTTAACCAATCAGCTGCAGTATCTGCAAAAGGTGGTGGTCAGAGCCCTGTGGATGCATCACTTTTCATGGCCCTTTCGCCAGCCTGTTGATGCAGTGGCACTGCGTCTTCCAGTAAGTAAAATTCTGAAAGGCAGGATTAATTGTAGTATATTAGGCTGCCTCTAAATGTCTTTGTTCTCTCTTAATTTTTATCCTTTTGGTGGGTCTTAGTTAAACTTTAAAGGTTGACTTAAAATTAGAATGTGCACTTTGTCTTAGTGGAGAAGTTCAGTGCTGCTGTTCATGCCAGTGCCTTTGTTGCCTTTTTTCATAGGATTATTATACAATTATTAAGAATCCTATGGATCTGGGCACCATTAAGAAACGTCTCCAGAATAATTATTACCGGAAGGGACTTGAATGTATACAGGACTTCAACACCATGTTCACCAACTGCTATATGTACAATCAGGTAATGATTGTCATGCAGATGAGGTCATTCCACCTTGATGCATTCATCAAAAAATGGCATTTGATTGGCAATTGCCACGAAGTTGTTTTCTTATTCAGAATGCTGAAGATGGTTAAAATGTATTTTTCTCAGCTGTAACTGTCTTGAATAACTTGGAATATCTGAATAAAAAAACTGCATGATTAGTGAATGCTGTTTATTTTCTCCTCACTCTTCCCAGCCTACTGATGACATTGTTTTCATGGCACAAACACTGGAGAAGATTTTCCTGCATAAAGTGGCCCAAATGCCTCAGGAGGAGAGCGAAGTGTCAGCAGTCACTACGAAGGCACTAGGGAAAGGAAGGAAGACAAATACAGGTATGCTGTTCAACACAAGCAGTCCAGGAATGTTTTTAAAATGTGGTCCCACATTAGTTTGTGCCTATTTTGAGGTTGTACCCCAGACTTCATTTTTTATATAATTAGGTTGTAGTAGTCATTGTGTGCTCATTTCTTGCTGTTAAAGATTTCTATTAATTTTTATGTATTTTAAAGTCTGCATTAGATATGCAAAACACCATCAAACATTGCATTGTTAGAAAAATTGAAGTAATATCATCTTGTGTATTCCTGTGCACGTATTCATGTTGCCATATACATGTCCTCAATGCAGGTGTAGTGAAGCCAAGAACCCGCTCCCCTGTGTCAGAAGTTGTGGTCCAGCAGACAGTGACAGTCATTCCTCCTCAAGCACTTAAGTCCATCCCAACCAACCAGTTCTCCACGCAGATTGACGCGACAGTAGGTGTTTTTAATAGTTCTACAGAGATGTGTACAGCACACATAGGGTCGTGAAATTAATTCTGTATTTTTGCGAGTACACATACATTCAGAAAAGAGAACTTAACATACCTGCCATCCAAGTAAAAGAAAAAATTTCCGAAGCCTGGCTGGATTTTTGTCACTGCTGCACTCCATCAGAACAGAACTGATTGTAGATTTTTTCTTGACTACACTGTTTTGATAAGTGTCGAATGGAAATATACAGGAATATCTTACTTTGTCCGCATGTTCTAAATTGACTTTTGAAGACAAAGGTGTAGTCATTACAGAATGTGAGGGGGAAAAAAAAGATTTTGCAGTTACCATTAGTAAGTGTCAGGACAGGAAAAGCTTGAAATGCCAAAGCTGACTACATCCTCACAGCAGCTAAGAGGATATCGTTTGAGCTCCTCGCTGTCTGTGAAATGTTTCAACCAAAATGTATTCGCTCTTGCGAAGATGATAAAGACTGAATTGATAATGTTTCAAAAACTTTTAGGGTTTTAGTTGTATCAAGGCTAAATACAAACATTAAAAAACTTGAAAGAATTCATACTCTATTTGGCTTTCTCTCAGTGACGCAATACATTTAACTGTGCTGCATTTCTGACTCATGGTAATATACGGTGTTTTATAGTTTTTATGTGCAGTGGTATTTTGGATGAGAAACAAGTCATTTTTCTTTTTGTATTCAGATCAAAAAAGGTTTCAAGCGGAAAGCAGACCCCACAAGCTCATCCACCTCAGCAGTCACTAGCTGTGAGTTATCTCCTCCTGTGGAGCATTCAGGAGCTTGTAAGTTATCCTCCAGGCGGGGCAGCGGAAGGACCATTAAACCACCCAAGAAAAACCTACCTGACTCACCCTGCGCGGCCAAGAAGCCCAAACTTTCTGAGCAGCTCAAGTACTGTGAGGTTATCTTGAAAGAGATGTCCTCAAATAGACACGCTGCATATGCCTGGCCCTTCCACACCCCTGTTGATGCAGAGGCCTTGGGCCTACATGACTACCATGACATTATCAAGCAACCTATGGATCTGGGAACTATAAGGGTAAGATGATGATGAATATGATCATGCTTTATGCAAATCAAATGATATCTATATTAAATAATATTTAATTTAGATCATGACATTGTTTTACTTATGTTTTCTCAGAAAAAAATGGATCAACGAAAGTACACAAATGCCCAAGGGTTTGCTGCAGACGTCAGACTGATGTTCTCTAATTGTTATAAATATAACCCACCCACACATGAAATAGTTTTCATGGCAAGAAAACTGCAGGTACAGTTTCTTCTATATATAGCGCTAAATTAAAAATTCATTACTTCAGATATGTTCAGTAATAATGATTTAAAATGTAAAAATTTAAATAGTCGCTGCTGGTGGTGATAATCAGTATCATTATTATTGTTTGTAGTAATAGTGTAAACTATAGTATAGTTATAATACTAATATATAGTATGTCTTTTGGCACTGCCAGGATGTTTTTGAGGCTCGATATTCGAAGATTCCAGAAGAAGCACAGTGTCGGTCTCTACCTGGTCATGGAGTTGAGAAGAGAAAAGGAGATGGACCTGAAAGTTCCTCAACCACGGCGAGTAGTGAAAGCGAAAGCTCCTCAGAGTCAGAGAGTTCATCAGAGGAGAGGGCCCTGAAGCTGGCCAATCTAGAGGAACAGGTTGGTATATATACACGTCAGTAAAACTGAAATTCCATTTAGAAAATTTAATCACTTCAGTGCGTCTTGCTTAATTGTTTAATCTCATTATTGTCTGGCTTTCCAGTTGAAGGCAGTGAGTAATCAACTGCAGAGACTCACCCAGGAGCCACTGCTGAAACCAAAGAAGAAAGAGAAGTCAAAAAAGGACAGAAGATCCAAAGAGAAAAATATCTTCGAGCACAAGAACAAGTCCTCAAAAATCAAATCTAACACACAGAAAATGGTCAGCAGCAGAGGCTCTACTCTGTACGTGAGCTCCACTTAATGATTAAATGTGGGTTTTATACTTAATTGAAGTAACGGTGAGCTGTGTATCCCACAGCTTGTGCCAAGGATGACGTGACATGCTTGTATGTATACATGTGTAGGCATGGCAAGAAACACAGTACTCAAGATGTACCCTTGAAATCTGAGAAGGAGCTTCCCGTGATGACAATGACTTACTGCGAGAAGAAGCAGTTGAGTCTGGACATCAGCAAGCTGCCTGGTGACAAACTCGGCAAGTTGGTGCAAATCATTCAGGCCAGGGAGTGTTCTCTGCAAAATGCCAGCCCAGAGGAGATTGAGATTGACTTTGAAAAACTGAAGCCGTCTACGCTGAGGGCTGTGCAGAGGTTCGTTGTGATGTATCTGAAGAAACACTCAAACAGTAAGTTACTATGAGCCCCTGCTTAACAAATACATTTTAGATTAAACGTGCATTTTATTATATTATCTTTGGCATTTTCTCTGCTGTCCCATAGAAAAAAAGCTGGTGAAACCCATAGGAGCGACGCTGACAGGGAAATCAAAGGATGATGGGAGATCACTCGTTGTCAGTAAGGAGCAGAGCTTGACCAAGAAGAAAAAGTCAATTGGTAAGAATTGAATTTCCTTACAAGTATAATTTCATCACTGCAGCAATTCCACAATTGATGTGTAATGTACAGGTTTCCCGTTTTTGTGTAACAGGTGAACCCACGGCGTCACAAGACGTCAGCCACGTGTCGTGCCTCAGCGACAGCAGCAGCAGCTCCTCGTTCAGCTCTGACGACAGCAGTAGTAGTGATTCTAGCACTTCTGATAGCAGTGACTCTGAATCAGGTTAGCTGCTCTCCTCAGCACTCTGCCTCCGCCTACCTCGTTTCCCCCATCCCTTCACTTTTTTTAAACCAGGAATAAGCTATAACTAAAACCCACCTGTACACCTTACTATTAAGGGTCACACTTTCATCACAGGTTGGCACACCGAATACCTAGTCATTAAAGTGCTTGTTTTTACATATTGACTGGGGGTTTTTCTCATTATTTCATGCACGCTTCATAATCTGTCTGCACTGAGGAGATGCACAAACATGTCACCAAGACGTGAGATTATTGGAGTATATTTTTAATGTGGTTCTTATTTTATTATAGTTGGACTTTGATGTATGCCATTACATTAAAGTCCATGCCATTTTATTGCTTCAGCAGTACTCTATTGCTGGCGTTAGCTAAGCAATTAAAAGCAATCATAAATAATTTGGCCTAGAGTAGTATTTGCATTTCACTGGACACTATTTTCCCTTGTGCCTCCTCTCCTGTCACTGTACAGTGGGAGTTTGTCCTCACCTTTGTACTCATGGATAACACATTTCACTTAAGTTTGGTTCTACTCATGTTAAGTGATTTCCATGTGATTACAACATCATGTGATTATTTTGAGTGAGATGTTTTTGTTTTTTGTTGTTTGTGTTAGGGACAGTTGTTTGTACTGAAAATAAAATAATTATATCCATATTGCACATCTTGAGGTTTAAATAAATACTTGATACTTGATAAGTTGTTGTCGTATTAATACTATGGATGTTTTTTGCTATATCTTTATATTACTGACTAAACTCTTAGGAAATACTTGGTTTTGAGAAATTTGTGTGAATGGTTAATCAATCAGAATTAGTCTAGTGGGAGGTAATTTTTTTTAATGGGACATTGCAATACATGTTGTACTGTTATTTGGTGTTCATATGTCTATTCACGAAACCTTATCACGTGTTATTAATATAAAGGTGGTTTGGGGAAAATAAGGGGCTGTTGGCTGGTTTAGTAGGCTGAGAATTATTATTGTGTATGTTTTTCAGTGCGGAAAAAGAAGCTGAAAAGTAAAAACATTTGCCAGAAGGCTAAACCTAAGGTAAATGCATCCACAGTTTCTTGTTCAAAAGTGAACCATGGTAAGACAGCCTCACTGGTTAAAATGAAATGTAAGCATGTCATTTCTCCATTGAATCAAAGGTGAAGCGTGCCGCCCATAGTACGCAGATATTGGAGACAAAAATAAAAGGCTCAGTCAAGACTTCTCAGCTACGTCCCGCTGTGCAGTCCCTGGTAGCAGAAACTAAAGATCACGCTGCACAGCCACATGCAGACCAGTCTCACGATGAGCTGATTTTGTCACCTCCAGGTAATGCTTAAATTTACCCTCTTTCTGTACATCAGTGAAGAGGGAAGTGAGACTAGACAGTTAATGCAAGGTGATGCCATTTGTATGGGTTTATCTCAGTGTGGTTAATGACGATTTTCACCAAGAAAATGGAGGCATTGCTCGACTAGCCCGGGGCTTTGAAAACTGGGTCAGGTCTTCCAGTTGAACTTAAGAACTCAGTGGGCTGACATTGAGGCAGTACAAGAGTATGCTGTGGTTACTGCATTTCAGTTCTAGCTCAGTTCATATGAATTTACTTGCATTGGTCTTTGGTCCAGTTATACATACGGTGTTAACACTGTCATCTATATGCACATTGTGCTCATGGTTTATCTTTATTCTGCCTTGTCCCCCTCATTCTGTCCCAGCCATACACAGCGATCTGCCTCAGCAACCAAGACCTAGTGTGAAAGCAGCACCACTACCTCCCCAAAACCACGCGCTCTCTGATCAGCATTGTCAGCTCTCTGAACAGGAGGCGCTCCTTGAGATTCTTAGTCCCATTCTCAGTGCCGGTGGCTCCACCACAGCTTTAGTTTTCACAGCTAATGAAAATTCCTCCACCCCCCTCTGTTCACCTCAGCCCCATTCCCTTCTAAGTCCCCCGCATCCTCAGTGTCCTTCAGAAACACAAGTTGAGGAAGTGAAATCTGGCTCCCTTTCACTCAATCCTGACAGGGTCGAACAGGAAGGTAAGGGACCAGTCAGTGTGTAATTAGCCCCCATTCCTCCCAGCTTTCTGTTTGTGGCTTTGTGTGTTGTGTTGTGTTCAGCCCATCTGATGCTGCATCTTTCTGCCTTTCAGTTGAAGCTGTTGTCTCTGGTCTTAAGATTGATATGCTAATGCAATGTCTGCATCGCTGTTGCTATGGCTATATGTTTGTCTGCCCTCTCCATTAGCTCTATGTTGCTCACATAGTTGTGTTGAAGGTCAATGCCTGACACATATATATTTTTTTATCAGATTTGTCTGCTCTTTTATCCCCTCTGTCATCTCCTTCGGAAAATTTGATGGACTGGGCTGCCACCAGACTCGAGGTACTTCTGATAAAACAACACTGCTCTTGGTACACTAATTGGTTGTGACACTCAAATGTGCATTACAGATATACGGCACTTTAAGAGAGAGTTGGACTGTTTGCTCTAAGCTGAGCCAACACATTGAAGGCAGAAAGGATTAGCCAGAAAGATCACTGGGGTCATTTTCTCATCTGTAGTTTTTAATTGGTCTATGTCAAAAGGGAAATTCTTGCCATGTGAGAGTTCTTCATTGGTGTGTTAGTCAATGCAAATGGTCAAATAATCGTTATAGGCATGTTACTCTGGGGTCTCATCCTGTATAATTTGCCGGCAAAGACTTAAGTTGTTCAGTTCATGGGTTGCGATTGAGTATGCATGCAATTTGGTACCCAGTTAAATTTATTAACAACATGAAAATAAAAGTGATGGTATGGGGAGAATGAATGGGTGCATGTTACTAAAATTGGCAGTCTTTCATATGTGCAACTCATTGCCTATTTTCCTATCCGTAGCTTATCCCTCTTGAGGTTAAAAAAAACAAAAACACTCCATGGTACATTGGAAGTGGCCTGAAAACAAATGTAAAATCAATCCAGAGTTGGATTTAGCTTCTCCAAACATGCATGAAATGGCCCTGTCAGAATCTCAAAGGAACCAAACCAAACATGGATTGGTACATAAAAAAAACATGCCTTACTGTTGCAGATCCACATATTCCCAACTTATCCTCACATGTTGACAAAAGTACTTATATGGATTTTCATAAGTTCATACAATTAAGATTGCAATGTTGCTTTATACCTTGAAGTAACATAAACCTGATGATGTCTCATCTTCTCCCTCAGCAGTGCCCATTGTTATCTCCCCTTCAAGACAGCCCATTGCAGGCGTTGGATGACGGAAAGTCTGGTAAGTCACTGCTGACCCAAGACCTTGACATTATCAAAAATGTTTAAATTAACTATCTTTTCAAAGCACTTTCTCACAGTTATTCCAGATTTAAGATGCCCTGAGGATTTGCTCGACAGCCACACCACCACCGAGTTTGATGCCAACACAGCCAATAAATCTGCTGAAGATGTGAAGCCTGAAATAAACAAAAAGGTTGGCTTTGCTGATTGCAGAATCTACTCTTACAAAGTATCAAGATCTTTACTCTGAATTGTTGATGAATGGATCTGCAGTTAATTATGTTGAAATTGACTGGAAATCAAGTTGGCAGCACAGCGGCTCAGTGGTTAGCACTGTTGCCTCCCAGCAAAAAGGTCCTGGGTTGGAATCCCGGCCAGTCCAGGTCTTTCAGGCTTTTCTATGTGCAGTTTGCATGTTTTCCATGTGTTTTCTCTGGGTGCTCGCATTTCCCCCACCATCAAAAGGCATGTATGTTAAATAAGCCCTCCTGCCAGTGCCCTTGACCAAGGCACTGGCTGTTTAACTTGAGTTGGTCCCTGGGTACTGCTTTGTGGCTGCCCACTACTTCTGATGGATGGGTCAAATGCATAAGACAAATTTTCCCAAAGGGATCAATAAAGTATGAGTTAACTTTTTATTTTTGTTTTTTTTAGGGTATTGTCCTGAAGAATGCAGACTCTTGGGCTAAGCTGATAAAAGAGTCTACTGTCACCCCTACTATTATCAAGTCCTCAAAAGAGAACTTCCAGTTTTTCCGTAAGGTTGCTATGGAAAAGGAAGAACGTGAAAAGGCACTGAAGAAGAAACAGATGAAGGCAAACGGGGAGAGTGAGGCTCCTGAAAAGAGCAGGTATTCCCAGGGAAACGGGCTGATGTGCATCCTGAATTCACATTTTGCTTCACTGCATTTTCTGATCTAAAGCTGCTATCCTTAGACTTGGTTTCAGAGATGCCAAGAATGTATTGCCCAGCCCATAGTTTTTGGCAGGATGGTTATGAGCCATAGGAGAATGTCTCTTTGGAAGTTTGTTTCTTTAAAAAAAGAAAAAAAAACAGAAAAAAGAAAAAATGCAACCGTAGAGTAATTTGAGACATTTCCCTTTGTAGCCTGCCAGGCCCAGACACAGCAGAAAAAAATCCCCAACTTGTTGAAGAGGATCCTGATTCACCAGAGGTCCTTCACACAGAGGCTACCTTCGATGTTCCCAAAGATGTGAAGCCACAAAGACCCAAGTCTCCTGTGACAACAGAGCTTGTCACTGCACAAGTCTCGGTGGACATGGAAAGAGAGATGGCTCGCCAAAAGGAGCAAGAGCGTCGCCGACGAGAGGCTGTGAATACCTCTGTCCTTGTTTCATTGCTATTTTCTTATTCCTGGCACTAATGCTGTGATGTTTTGTTGGGAAACTTTTCAGTGATTTCTTTTTCTCCCTACAGATGTGCAGCATTGACATGACCATGCAGAGTGACATCATGACTTCATTTGAGCTGAACCTGGACTGAAAAGCAACTGGGATTCACTTGATAGTTTCGTTTGATCCTCTGTACAAGAACTGTTTGTATTGTTTCAGTAAATGATAATAGATGTTTGTTCTTTTCTGAGCACTGAATGGCAGAATGTCTATACAGCAGGCTTGAAAGAGGTCATCTTCACATCAGCTGAATTGTACTCCTGGAGAGAATACAATAAAAGACGCAAAAGACCATATATTTAGTAAAAACTGATCTTTGTTTTTCTGTATTTGCACTTGTTTGCAGTAAATATCTGCACTAATGCACCCTTGAAACACTTGTAATTGAAAGCTGTGTCTAATCCTGAGTCTAATTGCATCCTGAATAGTTTTCTGTTCTTTTCACTTTAAGGTGAGAGTTGTGTGTGACAAGCTAATTAATGCGTCAATATGTTAACATTCTGATAAAAATTCCACCTTCTTGATTTGTTTGCTGGAAAGTGTAGTATCGTATCTGTAATGTGTGAGGATGCAAAGCAAAAATATGTTGAATGTACAAAGAGAAGAACACTGGTCACCATGGTTTGTGGAGTACAGGTTGCACATGCACACCTCCTGTGATTGCCTTTTCTTTCTTTCTTTTTTTTTGAGAAAGCGTTTTTGTACAAATGAAAACTTGTATTTTGTTTTAACAAGACAGGTTTAGTCCTTGACAAAGTTTCAAATGTAGGACAATTAAAATCAATTCTGCTAATTTGTTCATTTACTTGAAGGTGCTGTATGTTGCAATGTGTTTATTGTATGTTTTGCTTTGTTATTGTGTTGAATATTGTATCAGTAATCAGCCCCAATTGTAAAATGTCTGGATGACATGCACTGCACTTTGTTCACATGGTTCTGACTATTCCGGAATTATTTTCGGACATTATAAAGATATCATTATATTCTATATGCTACAGTCTATATAAGCCAAACTTAATGAAGAGATCTTTTTTTTTAAATAAGTCAATAAAGGTATTTTCATTAAGTGCTCTGCATCACTGCCTCCAGTTATAATAATAATGCAGTGCAACCAGTCAAAGCAATATTTAACTTGCCCCATCGCCACCCCTCAGTCTTCTCTCCCTACACTTCACACATTTCTATCATACCTTTGATCATCTGTCCCTTGTTCCTCTGGGCCTGCCCAACCATTCCCTCCTTACATATTGGCTTCTCCTTTTGTTAATGATATCCTGTGCAAGATCTTTCCATGTCTACTGACAGTTTACAGTAACTTCAGTCTGACCAGTCAAAAATCTCAGATTGATCCTACACCAGTTACCTAACTTCCTATGTCAAAGACCTCCAAATTAACATGCAGTAAAGATCTGACAATTGTATGATTTGTTATAGTTGTCTTACACAGAATTGCCAAGCTGTCTATGATTAATGTAGGGAGGGGCAGTATAGATGCAGTGAAACCTATGAACAAAATAGGTATTCTTAAGTATTCTGTCATTATGCAAACTGTGAAGTGAATTAAATAATGGTGAAAACAACTTGCTCATTTTGCCGGGAAACCCTGCCACTGAACCTTGGAGGTCCCCAAACCCCATATTGGAAGGCCTTAACCAAAACAACCAACAGCCTCAAGAGACCCACATCTCAACCAGCACCTGATTAAGTTGATTTGTCCCTTTCACTTTTTCTGTGACTCATTTCACTGTCATCTCCAGTCTGAACATTGCAGCAACTTTCTGATTGATGGGTTTTGAGTAAAATAGAGTTACTCTGTGACCTCCCTATTTCTTGCATGTTGGCAGACATCTATGTAGCTAACCCAGGTTTTCAGCCCTTCATACTCCAGCCTGTTACCTACACTCTGCTATATGCATAAAACTTTATGCTGGCCTCTTTTGACTGTTTTAATTCAAGTCAGTCCAACTGTAACATCATTCATGTAAATGCACAACCAGGAGCCTACTCAACTGGGGGAACAGCTTTTATCTATAGACGTTACATTCTGCAGCTCTAGGCCACATTCATCTACACAATAGCATTATTTTCTGAGCCTATGTAAGCAGCTTTATGACAGTCAAAATTTTGTTATGGTTTTAGTCTTTTTAAAGATGCCCGTACGAGAAAGGAAAATATTCCCTTGGGAACTATTGTGTCTGTAGCAGCCTATACTACCTAAAAGTGAGTTTGACCTACTTTAGGGCTACTTCATGGTATCTCTATGGTATCAGGCTGCATGATATTTTACTTTTGCTGTACTCCTTGTAAATAATCCTCATTAAAATTATCACAGGATTACTATCACAGGATTACCATGGGTTAGTTTTAATTTTTTTTTTTTTTTTTTTTTTTTTTTTTTTTTTTTTTTTTTTTTTTTTTTGTGGTGTTTTTTT
>OMLF01008610.1:6529-47911 GCA_900302615.1 Holocentrus rufus | reverse complement strand
ATTAAGTTTTTTTTAAAAAAAAAAAAAAAAAAAAAAAAAAAAAGAGGGCAAAGTAGAGATGTGGATAGTTATTGATCCTATTTTCGCACAGTATCTGAAACTATTTAACCACCTGCTAAGGGATGGTCAAAAAATATTTTCCAAGAATAACTTGAGATATATCACTGTACATGTTTTCAGTGCTGTGTTATTTATAGCATCAGATAGTGTGAGAAACATCAACGACAGAAAAAGTTTGCAGAAGTTAAGGTGCTACCACTTTATGCAAGCACAGAGTGACAAACACAGGCAAAGACTAAAGACTGTACATAACTGAGGTGTCTCACAGCATTACTAGCTAATGTGGGGGATGATCCATATTGACTTATTTTACCAGTGTGAGCCTTTTGGCAGGTGGCAGTTGCAGACCCTGGTTTCCTATATGGTAAAATATGCTCGGCTTGGCTGAAACTGTGAGGACTGACGATAGCTGCCGTTTTAAATTTCAGCATCCAAAGCTATTGATTTTCATAAGTTAACAAAATGAACTTATGAATCACAATAATCTTTTTAATATTTTCTCATGGCTGCCACAATACTTAATGGTAGTGACTGTATCTCATTGTCTGAAGTGTTACTCATTTATGAGACTCGCCCCTGTATCCTAAGTCATCTTCATTGTGACCCCCCAGGTAAGCCATAAGTCCACCCAGCGTCAGGTGGACATCAAAATCAGGAAGCAGGAGGAGCGCTGGTGGGACCGACTGACGCTGCAAGAGAAGAAGCCTCTGTTTCTGGCTCCTGACTTTGACCGCTGGCTGGACGAGTCAGACGCTGAGATGGAGCTTCAGGCTAAGGTAGGAGCCTAAATAATAATGACAAATGCCCTAACAAACGCTCTCTGAGGAAAAGGCAAAGTGGTGTTTTCTATATAAAGTCTCCTTTAGAAAAGGCTGTGTGCCATGATAACTGTTTTTTTTGGTGTGTAGCATGATATGACTAAGATATGCATTTTGGATGTTGGACCATATGTTGATGTGGCTTGAGTGAGATTTAAAAATATATACAGCTGATGTTTTGTCTAGTGTGGCCAACAATGTATCAGGCACCTGAAGGTTCTTTCTGACCACTAAGTTGAACCTAGCATGAATCTATTCTGGAGCAAAATGACTAAACATGTTACGTCTGTGGGTGTGAATAGAGGTTTTCAAGGGAAATGGGCTGCGATTCTCTGGGTGTCCATCAAGTTCATTTTCAAGTGCATTTATTTATAGAGCCCTTGATCACAAGCATGTTTCAAAGGACTTTGCAAAAGAATCATTCTACCTAATCCAATTCAGCGGTCACAGGGAGGGAGAGAGGAGTCGCATTTACAAACAAACTTATTGCTGCTCTTGATGCCACCTTAGTGCTTATGTAAAATAGCACAGGGCACATTTAATGTAAACTGTAGCATATACACCATGGAACAAGACAGGATAGAACAGCCATTTTGCAAATATATTTACAGTGACCTGTTATGGACAAATCGGTAGATAGATGAAGGATGGGGGTCCATACGTCAATGTGTCAGTCTGTCAGTCACTCAGCAGTTAGGTCCAGAGCGTCGTATCTCCATATCTGTTTGATGGATGGATCTCCATGAAATCTGGTGACAACACTCTAGTTGTTGTCTAGAGGATGGAACCTGGTAGTTTTGGTGACCCCATGACATTCCCTCTAGCTCCATCAGCAGGCCCAGCAGGGCCTCTGCATTCCAAATAACACACTTGTTTTTTAAAGGAATACTCTTTGCTGATGCCACAAATAACGCCCTCTATATTCAGCAGTATGTATCTTAAAGGAATACTCCAGTGTTTTGGGTAAAATACCCTTTTTCTGACTTACCAAACATCTGACAAGATGTTTGATACCATTTTCACCTCTGTACGTCCACTGGCTCGGTTCCTGTGGGTAGCATTTTGCTTAGCATAAAGACTAGAAGTCGACAGGAGTCATTAGCCTAGCTCCGTCCAAGTGAAAATAAACCTTACAGCAACTGCGAAGCTGGAGTTTTTTGCAAAAACCCCAACCCTTAAATCAGAGCAAAGTGATACAGAAAGTGCCACAGCTTAGTAAAAGGAAGTTGAATAAGAATAGTTGTTGAATTGATCAGTAAACAGCTCTGGGTCTAATAAAGTGTGAAACTCACATGCATCATCTCAAGTGCTTAATAACAATGTATACTGTCGAACTTGCCTTTGCAAATTGTGATTGTGATGATGAATTTTCTTTCAGGAGGAGGAGAGGATAAACAAGATAAGTGTGGAATCAAGAGTTCGTAAAGATCGTGAGTAACACCAAGCTCCAAGAACATTCAAAAATCCTCACATTTGTGTTTATTATTGGAACCATATCATTTTTCCTGGAAAATTACTATCCTGTAAGCACAAGTCTCATTTTGATCAAACGATTTTTAGCAATGTTCCACTTGTGTTCTGTTTCCTTAGCCTACCTTGGTCTGAAGAAAGGCTACTTATTTATGTACAACTTGGTGCAGTTCCTGGGATTCTCTTGGATCTTTGTCAACATGACAGTTCGACTTTTCATACTGGGTCAAGGTTTGTGAGAAAGACATTAACTTTTTGGCTCATCTGCCATAGGGACACTAAACTAAAAGCACTTTGTTCCAAGAATAATTTTTACCAGCCAAATAAATTTATTTTACCCTATCATAATGTACTGTTTTGTGGCCCTGCCAGCTTCAGTGGAGTTTGAACTAAAGTGGGTGTGATGATAACGAGTGAATTTCATTTTGTGACAAAGGAGCGGTATAATTGTCCTAGTATTGGGCATATTTAAGTACTCTCAGATGTACAGAAATAACTGTGAAAAACTTCATTTTGCAGTAGTTTTTATCTATGAAAGTCACTTTTTACCAGTCCTTCAGAATGATGTGGACCTCCAGTATAATCTGCTGTGAAGGAGCAGTGGCTTCTTCTTCTTTGGCACCAAGACCCAAAACAGCCTCTGAATTTTGGGGTAGAAGGGAAGCGTTGGAATATAAAATCTTAAAAATATTTCTGATCATTTTTCAGTGTCAAAAACTGTTCAAATGCGTTTCATAGATATCAGGTAGTGACATAAAATTGCTGATAGGGAAAAGGGAAAGAGAAAAATCTGACAGATAAAGCTTTGGTGCTCTAAAACTAGGAAAGACATGCTGCCCTAAATGTACTGGAAAAAACCATTTGAAGTTGAAAGACATGACACTCTCTCCATTAAGAGCCAACTTATATTTATACAGCATTAAAAAAAGTGACATTCCAGTTCAAAAGGATCTCTATCAGGTCATCAGGTAAAAATGTGAGGCATCATTTTTGCTTTTACTCAGATGTTTCAGCGACCATTGAGGGAAACACAAATCCACAGTTCATCTGCAAAATACTACCTCTGGCTACAAGTTTGGGCTGAATGATAAAAGGAGACCACCAGTATGAGCACCACAATGCAGTGAAATGAAATGAACAAACGGTTCCAGTAAACACGCAGAGAGAAGCCTGTTTCTTTGTTTCCTAGGAGCTATTCATAGATAGGCACATTTGAATAGGAGAACGAGGTCCACAGCTACACAACATGGATTTGTTTTGCAAATGATTATGGATAGTGGCTCATGCAATGCACCATTTAATTATGTCTGTTTGTTTCTGTCTCTCTCTCTCTCTCTCTCTCTGTGTCTCTCTCTTCTCAGACTCATTCTATGACACTTTCCACACCATGGCTGATATGATGTATTTTTGTCAGATGATGGCTGTGGTTGAGGTCATTAACCCCTTGTTGGGCCTGGTTAAGACAGGATTTTTCCCAGCTATGATACAGGTAATATTAAAATCTTGTGCATGAAGATAGATATTGAAATCTTAATCATGTTGTCAGATTATTTCCTGTACTATGACACTGCCCAAGTCACAAGGAAATGGTTTTGTGACAGTGTCTTCCCTCCAATACTGGACATATTTCAGTTTCAAACAGGCACAGTGCAGGGAGGGACTGTTTCAAAGTGTTTGAAAGTTCAAAAATGCTTTGTGCATAAACCTGAGCTTCACAAACCCCCGATTCTTCAAAATGAATTCACTGCCACTCGGATGCAGCCAGTGGCAGTTACAGGTGTTATGTGATGGGAGGGGCATGGGGCATTTTTCAAAATTCTGTAATCATATTTATGCTAGAAATTATGTTTGTCCACTGGTACGGTGTGATGTAAACAATAACAGTAAAAATTGACTAGTTTTGATACAAAAGTATAAGAAAATAGAAACTCCATTTTATTGTTGCTCATAATTACATATTACAAAAGGTTTATCAGGACGCCTTGCCTATGACGACTCCGCGGGACTCCGCCCACAATGAGGTGATACGCAATTGTAGTGGAAAACCAACCAAACCGTGTCGAGGCGAGTAGAGTCAAGCCGAGTTGAGCCGAGTCGAGCTGAGTAGGTACTAGTGGAAAAGGGCCATTTGAAACTGCCATCCCTTTCTGTGATGTCAACAATGGGCCCATTGAATTCAACAGAAATGGGATCTTGACAAACTTGAACTCGAATGTTCCTTAGTGTGGGCAGAGCCGGAAACCTCTCTATGTGGAGAAGCTGGAAGTCCAGGGAAATAGGGGAACTTCATCAAGGTCACTTGAACCAACTCAGTGTTGGATGTGGATTTGCAAAGTTAACGCTTGAAGTACTCCAGATGTCTCTGCTCTTATGCTATGCCTCATGTCACCGCTTGATGATGATGATACTACTACTGATAATAATTCTAATTATAAGCATATAGACATAAGACAGCGGTATTCAAGTTGAGGCCGTTTGTATTTTAAGGAAAATGGAAGACCAATCAGTGTTGTAGGACCAAAATACTTCCCAGCCCGCTTAAGAAAACACAAATATGTCACATTTGACTTATGTGTTTTATTTGCATGTCAAATATATTTTATTGCAAAGTGCATCATCAGCTCAGCCTCTTGGTGGCTGTAGCATGCAGGAGTATGTTGTCCAGGCAGACTAGTTGTGTAAAAGAAAGAGTTCACCCTAATCGTGGTTGTTTGATCTCAGCGCTCTGTTCATGTGTGATCTCTTTATTCCGATATATGATATTCTAGGTGGCAGGACGGAACGTGGTCCTGTTTGTCATCTTCGGCAGCTTGGAGGACATGCAAAACAGGCCTGTTGTCTTCTTTGTGTTCTACCTTTGGAGCACCATCGAGATCTTCAGGTTAGCTCAGCTCCTGGCCTCTCAGCTGGTGAATGGTGGCGTCACAACCAGCAGTGCTGCCCTTTACATCCCTCTTTCCTTCTCTGCTCTAGATACCCATTCTACATGCTAGCCTGCATCGACACAGAGTGGAAACTGTTAACTTGGATGAGATACAGCATCTGGATCCCTCTGTACCCTCTGGGGGTTGTAGCTGAAGGTTAGTAACCTCCTCCCATGTTCTTCTTAATGAGACAATTAATGTACAAACCAAAGTTAATCCAAAGAGTCAAACTGTACTCCATTACTCGGCTAATGTAACATGTTAAGTTTTGTAACTCATTAACCTCAGCCACTGGTAACTTTCTTGTCCGTGATTGCTTGTCCATGATTTGAAGATATATTTGCCTCATATGTCTTGAGTTTCACAGATTTCTGTAAGGAATATCAAAAATTCCAGTGTGTGGCTTTCAGTCATCAACTACTCATCTCCTCATCTCCTTGACAGTATGAACTTGGGAAAGGTTTCTGTTTTCAACACAGGTTGTTAGCACATTGGACATCGCACATTTTTAACAACTGAAGAAAATGATGGCTAATCGCTAAAAGTCAAAAATGTCCACAAAAGTACTTGATACGATTCATGTAGAATTATCTGTGTCTCATTAAGCCATATGACGGCTCAGTGATGGAAATCATGTGGTGAGAAATGTTCACTGAATCATCCTGGATTACAGGATAAAGGAATCCAATATCAAATCCTGTGTAATGCTAAATGTATTCTGAGTTAACCTTGACATCCTCTGGTCATATTAATCCCATCAGGTATATGGTGTGGGTTTACAACAGTACAGATATGCTTAAAAGTAGTTTTTCCCTATTTTGTTGTGCTGACCGACGGTGTGTAGTGTGCACCCAGATTGCCATGATTCCCCTTTAAGTTATGTTATCCAGTTGGCTGACTAATCAGAATTAGCTCTACTGGCTCAGTACATTTGCACATCAGATGAATTTACTAGGTGGGTTGCTAGTCTAGCTCATATTTTTCATAAACAACAATATTATAACAAGTAGTATGCAATATAAATATAATTTAAAATAGCGGCTCTAGGCTATAGTGCTGTAACTGATCCTGACTAGACTGATGACAAGCTGTGGTAGTCAATAATGGGGAAGGAAAAAATTAAAGGAGACATATACAGAGAATCCAGAGAATATTCCAGGATATAAATAGACTATATAACTGTGTTGAGAGAGCTTATGCTAACAGCACGTCCTCTTGTGTGTTTCCAGCGGTGGCTGTGATCCAGTCCCTCCCCATCTTTGACGAGACCCGTCTGTACAGCCTCCCTCTGCCCAAAGTCTTGGGCGGGTCCTTGAGCTTCTCCTACACCCTGCAGCTCTACCTGGTCCTCATGTTCCTAGGTGAGGTGTCAGCCATCAGCCACTCTCACTCATCCTCTCTGTCTAGTGCTCACTCTCTGGAATTGTTTTTGGCACAGGATTTATTTTTCTTCTTCTTGTAGTAGATACTCAATTTCTGTCTCCCCCTGCCATGACAAAATGAAGGCAGAAGTGGAATCTATCAAGGAAGGCTTTGCATGCATTTTTGGTACAAGCTTCAAATGGCATGTTGTAAAATCTTGACCTTATGCAATGCAATATCTGGGACACTGATGATTCCCGTGAATTTTGTTATACTATATCAATATTTTTCATGAAATGAAGAGATGGTGGGAGTAATTCAGTTCCCAATACAGCTAAACAATTAATCAAAATATAATTGAAATTGAAATAAATCCAAGTGCAGTATCCATATGGCAGAAGCTCCAGATGCAAGAAACATGTTTGTTTGATTCTGACACCAGGAAAAATCCCCAATGTCTGTCAAAAGAGCAATATTATTTCCTATTTTCACTACTTTGTGTGCAAATAGGACTTTAGTTTGCGGGTTGCGGAGACAATTGAAATTCCTTCAACCAGCAAGAGAAACATGACACGGGAATTTATCTGCTAAAAATTGACTTGAGCTTCTGTGTCCTCCCCAGGCCTCTTCATCAATTTCCGACACCTCTACAAGCAGAGAAGGAGACGATTCCGCTCGAGGAAAAGGAAAGTCAACTAAAGGATTGGCCCATTCATTCTGCATACACTCTGAACTCCTGTTGGCTTTAAGATAAAATCCCTTTTTCTTTTTTTTCTCCTGCTGGCTGCCTTCTCTCCTCTCTCCACACACACTCACTCTAACACAGTCACCACACGGTGGAGTACTGCTCACCTCATTCTTCCACTAGGTGACCTATTGGCCTCCTCAAGGCCAAATCCTGTAAATCCTACCAGCTAGGTACTCACTGGAGCATGGGCATCACCTGAAAGACTGTGTTGGATGATCCAGTGCTTCACCAATGTGTACTGGAGTGATTACTGTGGCTACTGTCTTAAAATTCATCGGTCAATATTTATTAATGTTTTCAGACTACAAATGTCAATCTATACTCAATGTTTGGTACACACTTGTTCACTGAAGTATTTGTTGTGAACAGAGTTTAGGGTTTTATGACTTTCCAGGGAGTCAATGCACTATCAGGAAAACTGTAGATGATCAGATTGTGCACTGATACGTTTTAAAATAGACAATTTCAAGATAAGAGATGCCATCATTATACATTTTTCATGCATATTTTCAAGTATTAAGGAGTAATATACAAAACCGGTCCTTGCTGATTCAAAGTAAAATATGACACCCTCACAAGTGCGAATTTGATAGTTTCAAGGATCCAAAACCACTCACAAAATGTTTTAAAGCACAAGTGTGTACAAGGCCTGCATCTCATTGGTTAACTCTTTTGTATCAACCCTAAAATCATCTCACAAGCTTGAGGCATCCCAGCCCCAATTTGCATGAAAACACAGACGCTATGGGCTATAACTCTTGGTTTGCATTTGTATTTTTGTTGGTTTCAGAAGTGCAACTGCTAACATTAATCCTTGCATGACACGACGTCACCTCCTAGAATGAACATTGACAAAGCCATATAAGACATAGGGAATATTTTTTAACTGCTCTTGTCCTGACAGAACAGCCATTCTTTAATAATTGGTTCTCTTGATAACCTGCAGCACATGTATACATATACCTCATGATTCTAAATATGTTTTTTTACAGCGTTGATTGTATATGTGTAAGTTGGTTCTTATTTAAAGCTGCATTAGGAAACTTTGCATGTTGGAAGCTCAAAATGACAGTGAGATGTAACTGAGAAATTTGAATTTCAGTACTAAGAGATCCTGTAACGACTGTAAACTGCATACAGTTTCTACAGAGAAGTAACTATACTTGTCACCATGGTGACTGGAGTGATTTTTAGTTTGCCTTTGTCCTATCCAGTCTTTTCACCACTGAGCCTATACTTTTTTATGTTTCTTAATGAGTTTTTATTGTGCTTATTGATTGTTTTTTGTAACAAGAAGTGCATCCCTTGGGAAGCATGTCATGCATGTGGGCACACAGCTTCAGTGGATCACTCCTACACCCACTTGTGATGCCGTCCACTCTGTCAAACTTCCCCTCAGAGTCAATAGCTTTGTCCATCAGCACTGTCCTAATAGCAAGTACCATCCACACAGGTTTCCTGGTTTGGTTTAGTTTACCATGTTGCACAGCATTGTGGAGAAATAATATTTTACAATTTTTTTGTTTTGTTTTTTAAATACTGTACTTTACCATTTTGTGGTCATCTCAGTGAAATGAAAAACTGCTTGATGTCCAGGCATTTTCAGTATACTGCCTTTGGAGAATAGTTGTCCTTTCACATCATTTTAAAGGTGCCCTCTTGTAGGAATTAAATTTTTTTCTCCTCTTCTAACCATCAGATATGTTTATTGATGAATCACTGTTAAAATTTGAATGGTTAAATTTAATGTTTGAGACCAACTTCAAGAAATACAGGACAAAATATTCTCTCTTCTTTTTGATATACTTCATTTATTTGCAAAATATCATAAATAACATTTCTCAATCTGAGCTGTAATTTCTTAGAAAACTTCCCAAACTGCATTATATGGGACTTTTAAGTTCAACATGCAGAAGTATGCTATTGGTCAGCAAGTTTCATTCAGGTGGAACTCCTGTGACTCACTGTGCTGGAATAATAAACCCACAAAACTTGATTGGAGTATAACGGTCATTCCCATGCAAATCAAAGTTCCAGGATGGCTGAAGCAGCAGCTTGTGTACTGTTGCCATGGTTGCTTGCCAATTTGGGTTTCTGCCCAATTTGGAGCGTGCATGCACATAACCACATTTTATGGCATGATGTGAAGAAGCTCCTCCTACAGTATCCATAATCCAATGCTCCTTTGGGATTATATGTTGGGTGGAGTTACATGTGTAGCCTCACCCACAAGTGATGTGACTGGCCAGCAGGGAAACCTCTAGCCCAAACATAACCCTTCCCTTAACCTTGTGGGTGTATCTTAAGGCGTGGCCTACACATGTAGCTCCACCTAATATGTAACCCCCATAGACTTGTAGCTTCAGGTGAAGGCTACTAGGGGTAGTATGAGCAGACAAAAGCAAACCATATACTCTGTTAAATGGTTTGCCAAAGCAATTGAAAATTAACAAAGAATATATTGTTTGTCATGTAAACCTTGTTTTAGAAGTTTTATATCATTATTTACATTTTCTTTCCCCTTTGTGTTTTCCTTTAGATGTTGTTTGTAATCAGAATTAGCATTTTAATATAAATAATTTGAAACATGTAGGGGTTTTGTAAGGATGTAAGGATTTTTTGTAAGGATGTACTCACATTATATTTCTGAAGTGGCAATGAAAGCATCATAGCCTGCTCATACATACCTCTGTTTCATATAACAACAGAGATGCACGACATCATATGTTAACAGTAAATGGAAAGACGTGAAAAAGAAGTGAGAAAGAAAACAGGTTACATTTCCCCAAATTATAAATTTAAAATTCCCCCTAAATGTTTCTCCAGCGAAAACTGTGTGGAGATAGTTCTGGCTATGTCAGACTACATTTCATCTAAAACATCCCAAAGTAGGATAGGTCATGCCTTTAAATGTGGTTCTGCGCCTGCGTCCCAAATCATGCAGCAATGAGCATAGATATAAAACCATAGATACGGCGCATCTATGATTTCCTATTTATGGCGATAAGGACTAAAGCTCAGGCATCATGTGGAAAGATCCTTAAGTTATATTTTCCTCTCCTCTGAAATTAGGCTAAGCTACGACAGCTGATCTAGTAAAATTTGTGCAGTGACGCTCACCAGCTAACCTTAGGAAATTTGGAAACGGCGGTTTTACTCCATTCAAGTACTGAATGAACCTGTGGTTTTGGGCTTCATTTACATACTATATCAATACTGTCTTTTCAGGTTTGTTAAGTGGGTTTTTGTTTTATTTTCCCCATGTTTGTTAACGTTATGCGTTTTAAGTACGCCTAAATAATACAAAACAAGTGTGGTTGACCACCCTGGTTGAATGTTGAGTCCTGGCCCAGAGCCCAGACTCCTCAGGGACCCTGGACATTTAGGAGCAGGTGCAGGGAAACAGCGCCTGTTCAAACAGGTTTCCACTGGTTGACATTTCAACATCGGTTTATTGAGTTCTGATAATAAACTTATGTGAAGCTAACTGGAAAAACAAGGCAACCGTGTGTTTTTATTTTTATTTTACTTATTTTTTTCATTATTTACTTATTCTTGACAAATTTGTGGACCAGTGAGTGTCCACAAATCTATCCCCACTGAACAGACTTTGTGGATCAAAACAGGGGGCTAATATAGTTTTGTGCTTTGCAGTAGTTTTTATTCTTGATTGCATTTGTAGGCTTACTGTCTCCGTGTGACAAAATATTCACCTGTGAAGCACATATACCTTTAGCATTTAACCAGCTTGTGCACACAAAATAACAAGTGGTGAATTTCTTTTACTTTCTTAGTGGAGCAGTGAATGATATCTTCTTCTTCTTCTTCTTCTTCTTCTTCTTCTTCTTCTCATTAGTGATAGCAGTAGCCTAGTGGTTGTAGTGATAGTAGCAGTATTTGGCCATACATACTAGTTACTCTATTAGATACAAGTGTCCATAAAGTGGTCCTGAATTCCTCCTTACGTTACTCTTAAAAATAAGGCTTCAGCATATATTTACTGCATATCAGTCTTTGCTTTTATTCACAACTATCAGAACTGAGCGTGAAGTAAGGCCAGTAGGCTACTACACCTTGTCACACCCAAATGACGCCCAAACTCCGCCCGCCAGCCTCCAAACAACAAATTATTCACCTTCCATCCGAATCAAGTGCAGAACCGCCCCGCGTTTTCCCGTTTGCTGAAGCTGTCACCGCCAAAATAATCTGAATGTTGGTGTATTGATACAGGGTTATGCCTAAAAGGGAAGGTGAGAGGTGTTTGGCCCTAATCCTCTTAGAAGCATTATGCTGAGCCTGGTTGAAGCTCTGACATGCGGTGCGCCCTTGTAGCTCCCCAAAAACCGGAGTCAGCATCTCTGCGTCCATTACGCACAGCTGGAGGGACCGTCCGCAGCACCGGCTGGCCGAGCTCCCGGCGGTGTAAGGTGAGACACAAAATGTTGCACTGGCATGGCTCAGCTTTGGATTTGGGTTTTGGATGGTGAATGAATATAGATGAACACTTTGCCGTTGACCTTGCGTGGTAATCCGCAGCGCGTTTTTCATTGGCTGCAATTATTCCGTTAATTACAGCGGAATATGTGGTCATTCGACTGTTAATTACCGGAGCCTGAATACATGCAGGTAGGTTTAATTAATGTTTCACATGTCATTGTATAGTTGCGGTTGTCTGGAGTTTCGCATGTCATCACGTTCTTCCCGTGCGCTTGTAAACGCTGAAATTGTTGCCTTATATAATTCATGTCCGTGTTTCATTTTGATGCAAACCTGTTAATTTTTTACGTATTTTTATGTATAATCCATCTTAAATGGACCCGTGTTTTGAGAGGAAAAAGCCTGTGTGATTATGTAGCCATAGTAACAGGTGGCTGTCTGTATCCCCATCACCCCCACCCCCAACAGCAGCCTGTGATCTGCCTCTGCAACTATGTGAGCAACAGTTACCTTACAAGTGTTCGAATATCCGTGATAGTGTAACACTAGCAATGAGGATACAGTCATTTTCCTGCTTTCATTCCCTCCACAGGTTGAGGCTGGGTCGGTCGCCTTCCATGCCTGTAAAAGATGAAACACACTATGAATAGGTGTGTGTGTCTCTTCTCTGTCAGCAGTATTCTCTTGCCAAATAATGGTGCTGGAACTATCAAAGAATAACAATGCATTTGACATAATTTCCGCTTGGAGTCAACACCACTAGGGCAACGATCATGCATTCACCTCCGAGGAAGAGACTCAGGCGGAGTCGTATCCTCTTCCTCATCTCAGGTGTGCTGTTATGTATCGTTTACACATTGACTCTGAAGGTCAGGCTTTTGCAGCCGCAGACCTCCACCCAGGCAGACGAAGCTCCTGGAGTAGGGGTTGATGATGCTATCGTAAATGTCCACATTCGGGAGGCGATTGCACCAAATGAGACAGAGGAAGAGGACCTTATTTTACCTGAGAGCACCAACGCTCCACTAGTAGTAATTGTTAATAGGACAGACATCGAGCAGTGTATCTATGTGGATCCTGAGCCTCCCAAACCTCTTCCAACCCAACCGCCACCACCACCGCTGACGCCAACAACCACCATTGCACCCCCCACCACTGTCCACACCCCACACAGAAAGGCTGAGTACCCAGTTGACATCTTCTCCGTGGAGGAGCGACGACAAGGCTGGGTGGCCCTGCACGTCATAGGAATGATCTACATGTTTGTCGCCCTGGCCATCGTTTGCGACGAGTTCTTTGTTCCCGCCCTGGGGGTCATCACCAACAAGCTGCAGATTTCCGACGATGTCGCTGGGGCAACCTTTATGGCAGCCGGAGGCTCTGCGCCTGAGCTCTTCACCTCCCTGATTGGAGTGTTTATCTCTCATAGCAACGTGGGCATTGGTACCATAGTCGGCTCAGCAGTCTTCAACATCCTGTTCGTGATCGGCATGTGTGCCATCTTCTCCAGGGAGATGCTGCACTTGACCTGGTGGCCGCTGTTTCGTGACGTGTCCTTCTACATCATGGATCTCATCCTGCTCATTATATTCTTTCTCGACAACCTGATCGTGTGGTGGGAGAGCACCATGCTAGTGACGGCCTACCTCCTCTACGTGACCTTCATGAAGTTCAACATTCAGATCGAACAGGCTGTCAAGACCCAGCTCAACAAGCACATGAATATCGTCAAGGTTTTGACGTCAGAGGAGCCAGAGAAGGTCAGTAGGTGTGACATTTGGAGTGGGGAAAAAAGACCATCAAAGATCACCTCCTAGTTAGCTGATTTCATTAGGTTTGCAGGATTGGAGGCAACACACAAATTGTTTCTTAAACTCTGAGAAGGTAAAAGTCAACACTCTACAAGTGTTTAACCGTCACTGAAAATTAACACTTATAAACACTGGAAAATTTGTTATGTGCCTAACTTATAGATTAAAGCCACAATTTCACATTTTGACAGATTTTTCAGTGAGTTATTTGGAGTTGCCAAGTTTTGACTGGAGAGTTGCTTGTCCATGCATAGAACTGATAGGACTCTTATTCTGCTGTTTAAAACTATTTGGAGTGAACTTGAATTGGCGTGGATTGATAAAAACAGCAACCAACACTCAGCAAAACAGTCCTATTCAGATTAAACAAAACATTTACACAAAGCAATTGCATCTACAAAGCACCTGGATGACTTCTGTATATACATATTCTATTTTTTATCCTTTTATCTCATCACAGTTGGGACTGTCACCTGCTTAGATACAGTGAAAGAGGGACAGTGATTCGTCTGTCTGAGCGCCTGTGCAGGTGATAGCCTGTATTTGTGTCGAATCCTTTGATGATGATGAACAGAAGGGATCCCAGGTGTCAGAGACTGTAACAGTGATGAAGTAATGGAACCGTCACTCAGTCTCTGTCACAACCCAGAAAAACCACACTGGAAATATACAATTTTATTTTGCACAGAAAATAAGTACTGGGGGAAACGAGTTTTGGCAAGAAAAAAAAGGAATTGGGTACTTTACCAAAGGCTTGATTGCCTAGACTGCCTGCAGGCTAAGCACCACTCTGCAATTGATAGACAGCAGTGGTTGAGCGTATAATCACATGCAGATTTGTGATCTAGTATTCCAAGTATTGCAAAGACCTTGTGCAATTAGCCTCAAGGACTTGTGCATCTAGCATGTGCTCCTTCAATCACAGTGCTAAGTGTGGGGAGGCATGGTTCCACATGAAAGCTCTCATATTAGAGGAACTGAAAATTTATTCTATTTATATATATATACATAGATACATGGCATATATCAAGGCCGTTCTAGACTAACTCTTGCAAACGCATCACAACTGGACTTGGTCTTAACTGGCTCCCCTCAGTAAACACTTACTGAAATTCTTCCAGTCAGGCCAGTTTGCTGCACTGGAACTGGAAAGCCTCCAGCTGAGCAAGTTTACATCATTTTACATACAGGAAGTTTAACTAATTGAATTCAATATTTAGCTAAACTAATACTATTTATTTGCAAAACTTCATGAAGAAGGGTTAGGATTAGGATTATTCTTATACTGAACTGTATATGTGAAAACAAAATCCTAAAAATTGAATAATGTGACACTGTTAAATCAACAGTCTGCATCAAGCAGCTGTGGATTATACTGGCAGAATGAGAAGCATTCAAATCCATACGTGCATCGTAATTTCTCACCTGTTGTCTCCTGCACATGCACTTAGAGTGTCTTGAGTCATTTGATTTCATTTCAACCACCTTTTGACAATGAGACCTCATTTAAGCATTAATGCCAGGTGGACAGGCACTCAACTTATCATATATACTGTATGTATGACAGATAGTCTACAGGCACAGGTCAGGAGATCGCAGCTGCAAATGTAAAACAATTACAGTACAATATCTGTGAATCAGCAGTTCATTGAGGGTTTCATCGCAGTGTGCTGCATATCCATTTTGGCATCAAATCATCATCTGACATTCATTACTCAGTTTTTTTTTAAAGAAAACACAAATGTCTAACGTGTGCATTTTCTCAGCAATGGTTGTAAGGAAATATATTTTAGTTTCACACCAAAAATGTTTTATTGTGTTAATGTTTTAAGACCTGCCATTTCTTCTGGTGGTGGATATCACACTGTGGAACCAAAGGTTCACATGTATGTTGAATTGCTGAAGCATTGCTAAGTTAGTGAAATATTGCTAACCTTACAGGAAAGTGAACCTCCTCCTCCTCCTGCTCCTGCTCCTCCTGCACCTAAAGAGGAAGACAAATCCAAACCAGAACCTCAACCAGCCCAGAGCAGCCCTCATCGAAGCAAACAGTCCACAGAGACACATGAGGACAGGGCAAGACTAAGGGTACCAGAAAAAAATGTTTCATTATTGTCTGACTGGTGGTAGTCTGATGTGTGATGCTGTGGTTCTACAGATCTACATTCCAAATAGACAATATCAGTGGTAAGGACTGGGGTTAGACTGATATACTGGCATTTTATTAAATATCACATGTCGCACAGTGTTGTCCACTATCCTGTCTGATGGACATTGATCACAGCTACAGGACAATGGGCTGCAAAACCTGTCTTAGAATTGTCTTTGCACATTGTATACATTGTAAATAATTACTCAATTATCTTTTGTGCAAATTCATTCTTCAGTTCAAGATCTAATGTATCCCAGAGTTTCTACCACCGAACAGTAAAATGCAGTAAAGAGGTTTAGTGTCCCATGAAAGTGAAAATGCTGTTCTAGATGCTTTCCACCCTGACAAGGATAAAATTGTGGAAGAAAGAGTGAATCCTTTAAAAAAATTTCACATTTAAAGGTGCTGAACACTGGCACAGCTATCTGCAAATTGAGTCTAAAAATATCAGTTTTGAATCGGCCTGCAAAAAATGTGTATCATTCAAATCCTTGTGAGGCTAGTATCTGAACCCTGAAAATGACTTGTGGTCCAGGATGTTCTTTCCTCTGATCTTTCTCTCTCTCTCTGTGATGATGTGTCTGCTGGTGTGTAGGTACGTCCTGTCCTGCAGCGAGGCGGCAGCACTGCCTCCCTCCACAACACCTCTCTAAGAAGCACCATCTTCCAGCTGATGATCCACACCCTGGACCCTCTGGGAGAAGGTAAAGTCACAGGTCACAGGGCACTCCATACATTTAGCTCTCTCTTGGCTTTTAAACAGCTCGATGGCTCGTGCAGTTACAAGATCAAAACTGCAATCTGATTTCAGAGGAGCTCACGCATTATCAGTGACTAATACAACAGTGACTAATAAAACTGAAGGGTCAAAAACATGTCGCTGGTTACTAGGACTTTCCTTTTTCTCATTTCATCTTCTTCGCGTACAACTCACCAACAGCTGTTTCGCAAGTCCCCTTTCATTTCAATTGTGTGAATTCAACTACTGTCCCCCATGGGCCACCGCAGGTAATTTATGGGAGCCAACGACCGGATGAGTCTTTTCAGATTGTTCTGAATGAGAACAATGGAGCAGGTTGTGAGTTGTTTTTTGTTTCATGGCGTATTATATGAAATGAAAGTGATCATAGTGGTACAAATTGAGTCCTTGAATCAATGTGCAGTGCAACCATGAAAGTGCAATAATATTCCCTCCAAAAAGTGTATTTATTGTTGTACCCACAAACATAATTCTATATTTCAATAAAGATCTTCGCAATATTATTGAAGCAGAATGATAGAATAATAGAAGAATTTGTCTAGTTTTAAAACAATTTTCCTAGCGTGCTTAATAATTGATTGTGGGCTAAAGTTCTATGACATGTTGCTCTTTTTACCATTGCTCCCAGTTGACAGTACCACCATGGGGCGTACAGTGCATTAGTTCCTGGAGGCAGTAATGCTCGCAGTGACTCAGCCCTTGTCCTTGCTGTCCGTATTGTACTGTCCTGCAAGTGACTGTGGCGTGCTGTACCAGAGTGACCTTCACCCTGTCCTCTGGCTCGCTGGGCCCTGTTCCTCAGTCGCACAGCGCTCGGCCACAGTTGATCCCTAATCAGCTTTTCAATACAGGCTAATAAAAGCTGGATAAGGGCCAGCCCGCTGCTAGACCAAGCTCTTTATCTCGATGAAACTAGTGTGGCTGTTAGCCTGGGTTTGTGATGGGCCCCGTGCGGCCACACTTTGAGTCATCACTATGTTGACCCATCAGTGTCATCAGCATGGACCTGAAGACCTTTAGCTTCTCGAGTGCTAAACCGGTTTCATGTTGGTGAAGCCAATTTCCTGTGCAAGCCAATTGCAGGTGTGGAGCAACAGCTTGTAGCCCTCGAAGTCCTGCATCTGAGTAGTTTTCATGCATTTCTAAGCCATGGCAGAATGTCTAGAATAACATGAAAGAGAGGAGAGATGGGAAGTATATGAGACTTGTCTTTGCCTGTTGATCCACTTTGTCCTCAGGAATTTCATCAATTTTGGTTCCAGTTTTCAAACCCCAATTTGGACTTGGAGGATTGTGCCACAGCTGCCCCACATATCAATCTCTTGTTACAAGAATGTGCCAGCTGTTACTCTTTTGTTATATAGAATACAATTAAAGATGCAGGAAACCTCTGCACATTACTTTTTCTTGACCTTGGGCATTAAAGGAAAGATTCACCCAAAAACACTTTAACATTGTCACAAACCAGCAGTTGGTGATGCATTTTTGTTGTTTGGTGGTATACTTTTCTTATTCTTTTGGTTAATTGACTAAACATAGACTATGTGACATCACATCCACACATTTCCAGCATAGCCACAGTGAAGTTCTATTGCAAATACTGTTTCAACAATCTAAAACATCAGCGGTAAACGTTAAAGATACCAGTGTAAGGGGCAGTCCTCACTTTTTTAGACTAGCAAGGTTCTCGCTATCACTCTCTCCACCTAAAAATATAAAGCAGCTGATTACAAGCCAAGGCATGTGCTCTGCGGGTTGCTGAAAGGCATTCTGGGAAGGCGTTCTGTTACTAACTGTAGAAAAAGATGAGACAGGTTTAGGGAGAGTGAGTACACCAAAAAAGTAAATTACAAAATAACTCTTGAAACGCACTGAACATCGCAAACTGAAGGTTGGAAAGTGTGTGGATTTTTCCTTTAACACATAAAACTGGCACAGTGACTGAGAAGTACTTGCAGTAATATAGATTATGTAATCAGTTTGTAAACATAAAACCACAAAAATTATTGCTGTGGTTTCCATCCTAGAGCCAGCCTTTAGAGGGCCAGTAAAAACCCCCGGCTCAAGGACAGCCAGACGAGGTAAGAGGCTCACGTCTTTAGGCTGTTGTGTTTTCTTGTGTGAGTCTCACCCTTTGTTTACCAGCATCTGCCTAAAAGCATCCTCATAAATATTTACAGAGCCCTCGGTGTGTCCATGTGCTCATGGGAAGAACCAACATGTAGATCTTCCAAGTGGGCCACTAAACAGCATTGCATTCACATGCTATTTTGTTGGAAAATCAAATCTTCCGGATTTGATTTGATGATTTGATTGGTCACTGGTCAAATACTAGATTTGACCAGTGACCAATCAAGTGAAAATGGATGGTGTCAAATTTAATAAGCTAATTTAATGAGCTTCATTCAAACAAATATTGGTTATTGTGGCTATGTCCAGATCTGTAATAAAGATGCATGTGCAGTGATGGACATAAAACTTTTGTTTGTTTTTTTTCCCAACCTCTTGGCCTGACTCTGAATAGTTTTTCTGTGAAATTCATTTCCCCTGTATATCCAATAGTGCTTGAATGCAGGGTCACACACTTGGAGGCAACAGATAGCATGTTGTAACTCTGTTGTTGTGTATCTCTGCCAATCAGAGACTTCCTTTAATGGTGATGTCAGAGGTGAGGTGTCAGTGCAGAGGAGAGGTAAGGTGACCGCCGTGCCTGTGTTGTGTCGTCTTGTGTTGTGTCATACGTCTCCCTTGATGTTGTGGTGCACTGTGGGGTCTGCTTGCATCCCAAAATGATCTCTAAATTGACTGCATGGTTGTGTGCGTTCAGAGAGATGTGCACGGTTGCTGTTGTGATTGTCTTTATGAAGCTCTGTGTTTTGTAGATGCACGCGTGGCATGTTGACTTGGCTGCACAACATTCCTTGTTCAAAAAGAGGTCAAGTCGTGGCTCGTATAAGAAAGTCTTTCATGGGAATTGTATGAGAGATACTTCTTTTGATTGCAGCCAGGAATAAAGTAAAGCCACTGAACCCCCCAGTCACAAGGAAATTAGAGAGCAAGTCAAAGCACCGCCCATCGAAAGGTGAGTTGTATGCGGACATTTAATCCACATCTATTTCAAAACAGCAAGTTTGGCAGCCTGTTTCTTCCTCTACAGTTCTTATTAAACTGGTCTTCTTGCAGTATTCGCCTCAAAACAGGGAAACAATTATTATATGTATGTTTGAAGGGAAGCCAGTCACTTAAAAATGTTTTTATATAATTTAGAAGGTAACATGAAAAGATGTTCTCGATGAATCCAAGCATGAGCAAGCAGCAGGTGTTTTCTCTGTTATGTTCCATTACTTTCTGAATGTTTTTGTTTTCAAACAGGCTGATAATACGCTGAGTCATTTCTGACAAGTTTTCAGTGGAAGGCCTTGATGTGGGTTAGCTTCTTCTGTTCATCAATTGTCCAGTCAATGATCGGTTGTTAGTTTGATGGCTGGCGGCTGAGGGAGCTTGTTCTCCACAATCAGCGGGCCTTTCAGTGAGTGTGTGTATGTGCGTCACCGTGTAGAATAATGAGGTGCTTCAGAGTGGGGGCTGATTATTATTGTCTGTTGCAGACTGTAGTGGGGCCACAGGGAGCCTGGAGTGGCCTCTATGAGCCTGACTCAATCAGCCCAAGGATTAACATGCAGATGGCACCCAGTGTGTGTGTGTGTGTGTGTGTACTTAAGTGTAACAGAGATTAATCCCTTTTCAGCTGTTTTCAGTGCATGTTTATCTCCAAACACTCCATTAACACTGGCACTTAATACTGGCCAACATAGCATGGTAATATTGGAGAGAAATTTAGTTTGCTTAAAATTACATTTGGATTCAGTTTTTCCCCAAAGTGTACTATAAAATAAATACCTTGAGAGGTTTGATAGCATTCATGTGATAAATTGGAATTTATTTTCACCAGCCGAAGACCTGGTTGGTTTTCTCTCTTTTTCCACACCGGTGGAAATGTGTTTGGTGGTTGGTGTTTGGTTTGATTGTGTTTGTTCTTTATGAACTGGAGACTGATGGTTTTGTTTTTCTACTGTTACATATACAATCCTCATTGCTGCAGATTAAATTACTTTCTCGGCATTCATCTGATTATCCAGCGGGACTTGTAGTAACTTAGAGTGAAGTCATCAACAGACTGAGCTTCAGTTCCCACATCACTACAATTAAATATAATTCAAATTTAAGGCTCGGGTCTGTGTTTGGGGCAAGATGAATTCCTGTCACTCTGTGTGCTTGTCCTTCTGTATTTAGATGATGATGACCACAAGACAGAGCCAAAGGCTGACCAGGCCAGCTCTGCCAGTGCAGCAGGCGGCGCTGCAGTTGAGCCATCCACCTCACAGCCTCCCAAGAATGAGGAGACAGCTGAAAAGACTGCTGACCAACCAGAGGAAGAGAAGGTATAGGTCCTCAACGGGTACAAAACCACAATCAGTTCTCCTCATTCGTCATGAAGTTGTACTGTTGCACTTCTGCCCACCCAGAAAGACTTTGAAGGAATAAATCACCCATTCACCCAATGTCCAACAACAGCAATTAAAGAATTGTCACATGCATGTTGTAGTTTGAAGGTTCCAAACACCAGGTATTTTTGTTCGAATGGAGTTGATTGGAGACTTGACAGCACCAAAGAAGATATGAAAACGTCTGTCTCAAATTCACTGACTGTTCAGCATAGTCCCAGTCTTGACTCTGCCTTCGTATGTTCGGAATTTTGCTGTAATATTTTCAGTTTTTACATCAAAATATCATAACTGGATGGAAAACAGTGTATTTTTAATGGTGAGCATCGATAGAAAGTCCAGTCAATGAAACCATCACAGATGTCATACAGTCCAGCCTCTCTGCTCCTCCCATCAAATTAAAACTGCCTTTCTCTCTCCAGTATATCATTGGATTAGATGCAGTGGAGCCATGCTTGCTAACTGAACTTCAGTTTAGTTTCATGCGACCTACCACTTTTCAGTTGGAAAGTCTGCATTGGCAATACTGTGTTTAATGCACTTACTTGAACTGATCCCAGTCCTTGTTACATACTGCCCCAATATAAAAAATGTCTTTTTTATGATGAACTGGCTTCTCTTTTCACTGGTCCCTCCTCTCTCCACCAGAAGGCACCAGAAGAGACGGGGGGTTCAGATGACTCAGGGAGCAGTGGTGAGGATGACAGTGGCGATGAGGAAAGCAGTGAGCCCAGTGAGAGTGAGGAAGAAGACAAAGATGAAAAGGAAGAGGAAAAGGAAGATGAAGAGGAGGATGAGGAGCCGTTATCTTTAGAGTGGCCCGACACCCCACGGAAACAGGCCACCTATCTCTTCCTGCTGCCCATCGTGTTCCCCTTATGGCTCACTGTGCCTGACGTCCGCAACCCGGTCAGTCCCATCAGACTTACTTTGAAACTGACCTGAGCAGGCTTTGGGATGTTCACTGCTGCCATGAGGTTTTTGCAATTGCTGGAGGATATATATAGTCATCTTCGTTTTTATTTTACTTGTTTGTTTGTTTTTCCTGCCTTATTATTACAGCCATTCAAAAACTGAAGTGTTTTTTGAAATCCATGATATGGGGTTGCCACATTACTTCTGCAATGCTTTTACCATAAATGGATGTGGTCACACCCCCATTTCACCTGGTTTGCTCATATGCAAGTCATCACTGTGGACCAGAAAATCAGCTCAGTCTCTGAACACACATTCTCAGCTCAGTCTTGCTTTGGCAACATTCTCTGCAAGCAGCCAGTGTAACATTACCCACAACCATGATGTACCACTATATAACCTATAATGAGCTGGAACAGCTTATTAATTAGTAACATGTGTAGTTTGAATTCATTATCTGATACATGCATTACTCATATTCAACAATCCTGTATGTTAATCCACCAATCTGAGCAAAATAATAAAAATGTAACTTGTAGAATCACATTCATACAAATATTATCATGAAATTGTACTGAGGCTACTGATTTACCATGGTATATGTGGCAGATTGACATTGACCAAATGTTGACACAAGTCATCATAAAACACTCTACTCTGTTAGCATTCAGATTATTATACAGCTGATGTTAACTTCATTTGTATTTTTCAGGAATCCAAGAAGTACTTTGCCATGACGTTTATTGGCTCCATCCTTTGGATTGCAGTATTTTCCTACCTGATGGTGTGGTGGGCACACCAGGTTAGTTGGTACTTCACTGAGTCACTGTTCACAGGAGGACTTTACACCTGTGAGGACACTGGTTTTAGGGTTAGAGCTTGAAAAACATGTCACAAAGTTAAGTGGTGTCCAACAGCTAGAGTGTTTTGGTACAAACCAGCTATGCTAATACACTATTAGCATGTGGAAATAACGTACACGAATACTCAGATTTTTTGGAAGTTTGGTCTGTATGAGGCAAGACAGTTGTGTTTGTTGTGCATGCAAATAGTTTAGCTAATCCCTACAGGATTTCACTAGAGTTTTATGTGCTTTGTGGAAAATTGTTGGAATTTGCAAATTGCAAGTAAAGGGGAAAACAACAACATTTTTTGGAAACTACTACCAGTGAAGAGAGAGTCATGTGTAATCACTTTCTTTGGTAAGAAGCATACAGCATATCACAGAAACACAGAAATCATATTTCAGTGCTCTCTTCTGCACATTGTGTCCAGTCAAATCACATAAATCATCTCACAAACCATGCAGCCTTACAAGGTCTCATTTTCTCACTTTTAGTATAACATCAGTTGCATTAGATTACAAATCGTTATACTTTATGTTAAACTGTCAGCATGCTCACTGGACAAAACTATCTGCTGGACTCAGGGACGCTATTAGGTAGGGTGACCAATGGGCTGAACTCACAAAAAGTCAGTGTAGTGCTTTAAAAAATACCAGTTGGCGCACAACCACTACATTTTACAGCCTCACTGTGGACCTGACTAATTATAACTGATTGATGATAAATGACACAATCTGAAGTTCAAATTCTGTCAGCTAAATATATTCAGCACCAGCACATCCACAATTGAGCAGCCATGTATTTTCTTTCCTTGTCACAGGTGGGAGAGACAGTGGGCATCTCAGAGGAAATCATGGGCCTGACCATCCTTGCAGCAGGCACATCCATCCCTGACCTCATCACCAGTGTGATCGTGGCCCGGAAAGGCCTGGGTGACATGGCTGTGTCCAGCTCTGTGGGCAGTAACATCTTCGACATCACCGTAGGGTGAGTGATCCCTTACAAAAATTCACTATGGTTTCCTATGGATTGTATGTAGTAACCACAGTTTTACTATGGTAGTTTACCATATCTGTCCTAACCTAGTACTACCATGTTGTTGTTGTTTTTTTTTTTTTAAGGTATTTTATGATAACTATGATTAACTGGTTGCAGCACTGTAAAAAACAGTGGCTAAACCATAGTATAATCATGGTTCAGAAACCATGGTTTTACTTTCTGCCAATGAAAAAAATTAACAAATAAATAAATGAAATAATAAACAGTAAACATAGTTAGCCATAATTGCTTGCCATAGTAAAACCTTGTTTAATTTTCCTAAGGAATGGCATTATGCTTCTAAATATGTTCAAATGGTTTTCTTATGTGGTTACAAGACACTGGAAGAGAAGCCACTGACTTGAGATAACTTTCATGTACATATTAACTGACATGCATCATCATATAGAGTGTCAACATATAGAGGATGACATGTTTGGGTGTTTTTAAGGTTGATTTCTGAAAAGTCCTTTGGCATATTTTTTTATTGGAAACTGCACCCATACCAGATGTAAGAAACTCCATATTGAAGCAACTGACAATTTTTTGGTCAGCATGGATTAATAATGATCGTGAACTATTGGGGGATAAGGCCAAGGTTGGAAACGGCTGAATTATGCTCTGAAGTCTTAGTTTGCTTGTAACATTAAGTGTACAATTCTGTGGTTTGTTTCTGGTTTCAGCCTGCCTGTCCCGTGGCTCATGTTCACACTGCTTCACGTCGGCGAGCCAATAACCGTCAGCTCCAACGGCCTGTTCTGCGCCATCGTGCTGCTGTTCCTCATGCTTCTCTTTGTGATCATTTCCATCGCTGTATGTCGCTGGAAGATGAGCAAAATGCTGGGCTTCACCATGTTTGTGCTCTACTTTGTGTTCCTAGTCCTCAGTGTCCTGCTGGAGGATCGCATACTGACCTGCCCTGTTTCCATCTGAGCAGGGCGCCGAGAGGCCCTGAGGTGGAGCGTCCATTCATGACTGCACGTCAATACATAGAAGATGTTAGGTAGTAGAACCAAGCCTATGGCTGACCCATCGCATGGTAGGCAAAGGAGCAGTGCTGTTAAAGGAAAAATCCTCCCTCTGATACTTTACACTGCTATATACCAGCAATTTGTGATGTTCAGTGCATTACAGGAGTTGTTTTGTGATGAAGTTTTATAATTTGCTTTTTGGTGAGCCCACTTTCTCACAACCTGCCTTGGCTACTTCTAGTCCAGTTAGTGATTTCCTATAGAATGTGCCTCTTCTACACCGTTTGATTGTTTAACGTCGGTGCAAATGGCAGCTCTAGGAAGAAGCGCTTGCTCTTTGATTCTGAGGGACTGACACCAGAACCTGATTTGTAATGCTGATGTATTAGACAGCTGGGGGAAAAAAATCCATCAAACTCCATTGTAGCTGCAGGAACTATTTGGTCATCGTGTTAGGTTGCCTACATTTGGCCAGTTATCCATGAGAAAAAGAAAAATACACCAAATCTCAAAGTGGCCCCAGTAATGCAAGGCGCATCACCAATAGCTGTCTGTAAATGGTGTAAAAGTGTGTTGAGGTGGAGTTTCCTTTAATATTGTGAGCAGAATGTGTCTGGGAAAGGTGACTTCAGTAGGGTGAATAGGCCTACACAATGTCCATTTCAGCAGTGAAGGTGCAGAATCACCGTACAGCACTCTGAAACTATTGGATGCAACTTGAGTTTTATATTTTCAGTTATTTTTCCCAGAAGTATCCCTAAAACCACCAAACTAGTGTTTGTTCATGTTCAGTGTAAAAAAAAAAAATACAAAACTAAAAAAAGCAGCCAGGTTTAGTGTGAAAAACTGAGGTGTCAGCATCGGCACATGATAAGTGGAGAGAAACAGTGACTTACTGTGTATGTGTGTCAGGTAATGTGTATCCATAGGCCGTCTAGCTGTGAGAAAAAATGAATTGTCTCAAAACCTGACAAGTGTCACATTGTCAAATGTTACTTGTGAAATGCTCTTGTTGAAGTGGATGCAAACATGTATTATTGATAGACAAACTATCAGTATGTTGAACTAAAAATACATGCTGCAATAAATTATTTTTTTAACATTCAAGTACAGGTATGGAATTATTATTAGAATCCACCAATCAAACAGAGCCAAAGGAATGAAAAGAAGTCTGGAGGAACAGTTAACCAAAGCTTTAGTGTTGACACCATTCAGCAGTAGCCTTGTGGCCTTCAGTTGGTTTCGATATTAAAGCTTTTTTGTGTTAATTCTTTTGGTTCCAAAGAGGTCCAATGAAGAAGCAGACAATCACAGTATAAGTGAATTTATTTACAATCAAACAGTCCCGAAGACGTGGTCACTATACAGTACCTTCACCACACCCAAAGGACCTTTGCACGTGTAAATAAACTATTACAAAATGCGATCTCTACAAAGGGCAGATTCAAATATACATGCCCCATATACAATGAAATCATTCTTCTGTACAGTTTCTTTTACACAACAAATATGCACAGATGGATCACAGCTGCTCCAAGCTGCTGACATCGTGGTTGACATGTCATCTTTTGGGCACACTGGGTCGATTTTCATGGTCACTTTCACGTTGTAGACATTCATCAGTTCCCATTTTTCCAGACTTTCCCAGGACTGGTTGCTGCTATCAGAAGTCATTCATGTGGTTGACATTCATTGGACCCTCTATACAAGAGATCCTCCTCCAACCATCATACCAGTCAGTCCGTCATTTCATAATCACACATGAACACAACCGCATCACTGTGTTTCCAAGTCTTGATCCCATCAAAGTCCTGTTCTCCAGGCTGTTTTTGGTCATGTAAATAGTTTTTTTCCACAAAGATTCTTTATCAGTCTGACTTACACATGAAAAATAAGTTGTTTGCAACTTAAATGACCCATCATGACTTAGAATACAGGTGTATTTTCCGTCATTACAAATATCACTAGTGTACACAAATGCATGTAAAACAAATGTTCAGCTGTCACATATTGTCAGACCTTGAATCAAAAGCCCAGTAATTTTGAGTGTGTCATCAGCGTCACTGTAGTTGTACTTGCTTGAATAAGATGAACAAAAGCAGCCTGGATGCTGGTACAGGTTTTGGTTTTGCCTTTTCTACAAATATGATGGAAGACACCTGAACATAAACTTGAGACAATTGTGCTTGCAAAAAAAAGAAAAAAAAAAGCTAATCTGAATACCTATGCTGGTCAGTGAAATGGAAAACACTTCCTCTTGTCACTTATTTCTTGTTGAGATGAAGCTGTTTTATAAGATTTATCCACCCACTATTGAAACAAGATGACTGAATCTTTCCATTGGAGGTAATTCACAGAATCTTCCCTGAAAGCCTCCCAAAACTTTTGTCACAATCTTTAAGTATGTTTCCACAGATAATAGTTACAACAAAACAATATTTGTCAACTCATCCTTTCAAATCACAGCAGCTACTTTAAGGTGCAAGACTCTTAGAAAGGAATTCAAAGCTCTTCAGCACTGTTGGTGGAATCTGTACCATTCATTTGATGTGAAAAACAAAGCTACTTTATGAATGAATTACTATCAAGATCATGGTATTTAAAACATTTGCTATTTTCTAATGTGTTTCTTAACAGGTTTACTGCATGCGCCAGTCGACTTTCAACTGCTGTATAACCACAGGCTGGCTTTACAGATCGTACCATAAATGTAATAAAACAAAAGCAACAATAGACAACAGTTATGTGCAACAAAGTGTACATCTAAAAATCATGTATGTTAAGCTTTTTGAGATAATTTTGAGAACAGTCTCGTGTTCCAGCGGTTTGGTCAAAACACATCAAGTTCAAGCAGCACTTCAGCACTTCTACTGACTGTTTAAAGACTCTCAGTGGTTGATTCATTTTGACCAGGCCACACTGGCTGCACAAAGACTAGAAACTGACTGACTTTGTCAACACAGGTATGGTGCAGAGGAACAGCTGTATGATGTGACAAACTTCATCTGGACTCACCTCAGACAACAGCATTTTCTGAGCTTATAGCATGTATGGATTAGTTCCTTTTTGGACTACACGAACACATAAAACAATATGTAACAGAAAATGATAAAAAAAACTTAAGCTGCACTACAGTAAACTTATTGTGCGATGGTGTGGAGGAAATTAATAGTGATTAAAAAGGCTATCAGCATCAACCACATGACTGGATGGTCACTTTCCTATCTTCATGGAATTATGTCTGCTAAGATGGCAGTGCCTCTGTCAACAAGACATACTGGTTCACAACATGGTGTGAGAAGCATGACGTTTTAGCTTTTGACACCCTCTCAATATATAAATGCAATCCCAAATAAGCTTGGAGAAATTTTGAAATTGTACAAGAAACATGACTCCATATTGTACTAAAAACATAACTAAAATCCCTTAGGATGACCATTAAGGCTTTGCAGTGCCATTACAAATCCACTGTGGTGTTCCAATGTAAATCTAACGATTAAATTTATAACAACCAGATTAGAAAAGAGAGAGCTGAAAAAGACTTTTTGTTAGCCAGTTGAAGGAATACCCTTTTTCTGACTTACTATAACCGCTGAACACAGACACATGTTCAGCAGTTATAGTTCAGACCATCTAACTTCTCCTAAAACAACTCATTTTTTTTTAATTCCAAGACGTGTATTTCAAATACACATATTATGTAAATAAGACAGCTTTGGAGTTGCTGTAAGATTTTTTTTTTTTTTTTACTTTGATGGAGCTAGGCTAATGACTGTACACTTCAAGTCTTTATGCTAAGCTAACATGAAATGCTAACCACAGGAACTGAACCAATGGACATACAGAGGTGAAAATGGTATGGTAATCTTGTCTCACTCTGGGTAAGTCGGAAAAAGGACATTTTGCCCAAAATGTCAGAGTATTCCTTTAACTAGCCAGCAGGCTATTTTAGCAAAGCAACTAATGCTAACATTTAGCGATTAGCCGCTATTTACACTGGCTTCTATTCCGTTAGATCATGTGCAAATCAGATGTGCAATTAACAAGACAGTGACAGTTAGCTAACCAGTTCGCTGACACTATCTAAAGACAACATCAATCACATGCATCAGCAGCAACACGATGAGCTTCCAGTCAAAACCAGCACAGATGTTTAGAAATGCTACCAGCTTTTCACAGCTGTTAGTATTCTTGGAGAAGGCTGACTTTGCTGCTGTTTAGTCCAGAGCAGCTTCTGTATATTCATCAAGGACAGAAGACTAAACTGTGGCAATCTCACTGTTCCAACACTGAATTCAACTCTCATCATGTGTTTCCCTAGTTAGTGTTTGTCAGTGAACTTCCCTTCATCCCAAAAGTCAGCATGAAGAGAGACCTGACAATAATTGCTAATAGTGACATTTGCTACCACAGCTAACAGCACGTTGTTCCACTGATGACCATTACATTTAAAAAAGCTAAATGTTCATAACATATTACAATGACTAAAATTTTAAAAAGTTTTGTAAACAAAGAAAACTGACTTTTTTGCAACAAAATTACATTTCAAACAAATGAAGTTAGAGGTTGAATACGACTGCAACTGGTTAGGGCAGCACAATATGTGTTTTATGTTTTGATATTGCCTACAATTAAAAGGCAGTCTAAAACATTCTAAGTGGTTTTAAACATTTAAATGATTAAAAAACAAAGTCCCAGCTCATAAAGCACAGAAACAAAATCACTTACAACAGACAATAAGGATATTCTGCAGCACACTTTCCACACCTTGACAAAATGTAACAATGCATGGTCAGGGCGTCCCAGTAGGTAAAGGTGCAAACCATGACCTCACATCATGGGTCGTCCCGCCACTCCTGCCTGCAGACATACCTGCAACATGCTGGACAACCACTGCCATTAAAACAATGTGCCCAACAAAGAACTAACTACAATAAATAAAGCTTAATTTGTATAAATAGAATTCAAGTTAAGTAAAATATTGCTAATATTAGTCTTTATATATGACTATACAAAATAAATGTTGCATTAAAAAATCCTACTGTCGTGTATATACTGTACATTTGTTTTTATATGACAATATGCACAAAGTTTCAAAGGAAACCCGACTTCACCTAGTAACAGTGTGTATGAAATGCTGCTGTATGGACAGGTGTGGGCACAGAACAGAGTGTCCAAGATCATGAAATAAATGAGATGAACTTTGTAAAACTCCCTTTTTGGGTGCGGCTATAGAACAGGAGCCTTTGCCTGGGCAGCCACTGCCTTCAACTCTCACAATTTGACAGGTTCCAGTTTGACCAATCAGACACCGTGGTGTTACAGCGCACATTCACAGTCTTTCAACAGGTTTCCTGAGCTTGGTTTTTAAAGCAATGACTTTGAGAGCTCGGGTGGTGAGAGCAGCCCATATTCTGAGCCGTGTTGAGTGGTTTTAGGTGGAGCAAAAACATTCAAAGGTAGGGCTCTCCAAATGTCCTGCGGCACTCCATGACCCCCGTGCTGGGAGGACGGTCACAGTTGTGGGTCAGCTTCACCAGGTTGGGGGTGAGGCGGTCGTATGCCATCTTGTATTCACGATCAAAGGCGTCTAAGGCGGGAAGAGAAGGCAAACAACCTTAAGACCTGTTCAAAAATGAATTCAGGTTTAATAGGAAAACATAGCAATGAAGTTGACATAAAAGTAACTAACCAATGTCGATGTTGTCTTTTCCCAAAGCCACCAGGGAGAGGAACAGGATATCTCTGTACAAACTCCTGAAGAGGAGAGAGTCAAGGTCAACAAGTGAGCTAAAAGTCATCACGCAGTCAAGCAGTTTTTAGATCAGATCCATTTGGCTGATCTCAAATTAACACCTTGTGCTGAAAAAAGGTTACTCCTTGGTCAGACTATTTGTTTTGGCAGAGGCTGATAAATTGAGCTTGTAGTTAAGTTATTCCAAATCATCATGCCCTTGTCTTTGGGAATCAAACTTATATATAACCTCCTCAGCTTATAGCTCTGGGACAGCTGTGATGTAAAAGCTATACCTTATGAGTAGCGTTTGCAAAGTCAATGACTCTGAAAGACTTGAATAAGTTGACAGAACAATCTGCAGTGCCATGCCGTCCACCATACTGAAGTCAGAATGTAAACACATCTGCTTTAAATGACGATGTAAGCAGACGGCCAGTAGATAAGTGACCATTAAGGAAGTACATCTGTGTGGGCCAGATGCTTACCTTTGTCGTTTGACCCCCAGCGTCTGGCCCAGCAGCTGGAGCAGCTGTCCCATGGGTCTGGAGACGTCGTTCCTCTGGATGCTCTTCACCACACTCTGCAGTAGCTCCTCACTGAACGGCCTCTCCTCCTCCTGAACCGTCCGTGACAGCGGATAGCCCACATCTACACACACACACACACACACACGTTTAGTGGTTGAGGTGGGTGTTCAGTCCCTACACTAAATATGGATAGTTTTGGGTATTAACTCAGACAGGGCAAAGTTAGACTCACCCAGGCTGAAAATGTACCTAGGGCTGGGTATCTTTTGTAAATTTTCAGGACAGTCAATGGTACTTTTAATTCGACACAAGTACCACAACAGTAATTTCCTCAATGCTTATGTTGACTAAAACCTTAATATGTAATAATGATAAGCCTAAATTAAAGCAATCACCTACATTTAATTGACTATCATTATTTTTGCTACTCATTTTCATAATTAAAAGAAAACACTTGAGGTGTTGATTATTTTTCTGCTTCACCTTAAAGGAATGCCCCAACGTTTTGGGCAAAATACCCTTTTTCCAACTTACTCAGACTGAGACAAGATGTTCAATACTATTTTCACCTCTTTACATCCACTGGTTCAGTTCCTATGGGTAGCATTTTGTGTTAGCTCAGCATAAAGATGTCTACAGGAGTCATTAGCCTAGCTCTGTCAAAGTTAAAAAATAAACCTTACAGCAACTGTTAAGCTGTCTTATTTACACAATGTGTTGTGCTACACAGTAATGAAATACACATCTTGGATTTTTTGACATGTATGTCAAATACACAATACATTGGGTAAATAAGACAACTTCGGAGCGGTTTATTTTTTCACATTTTCTCTCAGTCTGGGTAATCTGGGAAAAGGGTATTTTGCACAAAATGTTGGCGTATTCCTTTAAGAGAGAAAAACAAGCCTGTATGAAAAAAAGTATTCAAAATGTAATTTTACAGTATAAAAGAAAATCACAATTTGGTTTAATTAAAATCTTACTTTGAGGTACTTCAGTTAGTAAGTGTAGTAGTGACTTTTGGCATCAAAGGCTAACAGATTTTGGTAGTCAGTTGTACAAATATGATTTGGTCCTTGCTTAACTGAGCAGTACCCAGCCCTAGAAGTACTCAGTCCTAATGTGACATCCTTGTGCAACTGCATGTACATTCACAGAGTGAAGAGAACAAGGCAGACATTGAACCAGAGATGCAAATCCACCTTCAAATACAGCACAGGGCTGTATTTGAGATCCAATGGCACACAGGCAAACATGTTTCATATCCACAGTGTTTCACAAAAACACAACAACCTTTTTGCCAGAATCAAAACTGGTGTTTGACTCAACCCACCACTGTACAAATAGCTGTCATTCCAAAGATGATAACACCATGTACAGCCTGGCTTTCTACAGAACTGGACGACACTGCAATGCAACAAGCAAGCAGCACACATATAAAACAGCCATGTATCTTCACAAAACAAACAGGAAGGGGGTACGGGAGTAAGGAGGAGAGACACACTTTCCAAACAATACAGTCAGAGCAGAGGACAGGACACAAACAAGGGGACTCATCTGTGAGAGTCCACTGGCAAAAATGGACACTCACTTTCTAAGAAAAGAGTACAATTAAGCCCTGGAAGACAGACAGCAGACAGAGCCTGTTAGCACATGGGTTAGCTGACTCACAACCTTCTCCATTAAACGTTACAACAGAGTGCACCAAATCAACAAGCATCCTGCCGTGAGAAATGATTCATTTACATCAAGAGCAAGTGCAGCAGCAGAGTGCAGTGGTGTGGCACTGAAATAACTGAAATCTCAACACTGCCACTGTTGTAGGCTGAATTCAAAACTATTTTTTAGAGACTAGACAAGTGCTAAAATTATTAGTCAATTATAGGATTATATTATTAAGCACTATATTATTAGTCAATTAAAGCAGAAAATGCACAGGAAGAAATGAATGCCTCTTCCTGGAGGAAATAGCATAGAAACAGGTCACCTAATTTATTATCACATCCATGTCTTTGTATTTAGGTGTCTGTTAGATGAACAGTAGTTAATTTCCAACAGGGCTTGAGTTAGCCCAAGTTTGTATTCTAAAAACAAGTAACTGTTAAAGAAATCTAATAACATCCAGCATGCACTGCAAAATGACTGGGGAAATGTTCACTAGTTACAGACAGCAGTAAATGGGCCATAACTGGAACACGCAGAGCATCAGTCTGGCTCCTGACAGCGGCCTGCAGCAGTCACAGTCAAACAATTCAATACACTGAACAGCATCAAGCAGTGCACCAAATCTTCAACTGGATCACAATCCACCTGAACTGTGTGACAGCACTGACGGCAAGGGATAAATATGGAACTATTTCACTTATGGAGTACAGTAACAGACAGCAAATTAACATCATTGGAAATAATTAAAGTTTAACTCCGTGTTATCATCAGAAAAACTTTTAAAATCGTCCCACTGGCTACATCCTTTTCAGCAACAGTCAGATATTCATGTGAGAGCTGAATAAATAAGCCCAGTCCTTACTGAATTTTAAAGTTCTGTCTTCCGCAGATGGAGAGAGAGAGAGAGAGAGAGAGAGAGAGAGAGAATGAGAGAGAGAGAGAGAGAGCAGTGCAGTGTGACTCACTGTGTGTGTTCCACAGGATGTAGAGGGGTTGGATGGGGTCCTGGTGTAGCTTGAGATTGTCCCACAGGATCTGGATTAACACATGTTTACTGTCTTCTGACATCCAATGACGAGGGATCTGGAGGCATAGGAGAGAGAGAGATAGACAGATTAAATAGATTGTGATATGACTTAGTTACCCTCACCCCTAAATACGTAAAAGACTTAAGTGAACGTTTGAGTGGCATATTGGAGTGTTCTTTGGCACTTTTGTTCAGATTATGTTTATACTCTGAAATCTTCACAAATTTCCTAGGGACTGGGTTGGTTACCAAACTGGCTGATAATATAGAAAAACATATTCATCTTGTACAGCAAGCTTGTATCCAAATTGTATTAAAATTATATTTAAACTGCTATTCACTGGGACTGAATGTAAATTACTGTGGGGAACTGACTGATTCAAATATTTTGGTATCTATCAATAGTGGGGTGGAAGTATATTCACTCAACATGAAATAAAACAGAGAAAATTGTCCTTTTACCAAACACACACAGTATGCACAATCCTAAATGAGGTCAAAGCCACCCTTCGTTAAGCAACTCCAACATCTGTTGAACCTCTACTGAACCTTTGTTTATCACAGCTGGAATACTTGAACATTTTTCATCATCCAAACAGGCCACTGGCTGTATTCATTCCAACATTCTGGAAAAAAGTCCCTATTAATAACCTGCTGATGGAGAGTACCAAATGCAATACAGCAAAGGAGGCAAAAACAGTTTGTGGTAGGTTTTGGATACATGTGCGTGCGTTATGTGTCCCACCTGGGAACCCCTGTTACAGTGCTCAGAGGTGAGGATGAGGCCAGGCAGGTTGCTGGGCAGATCCAGGCGTCTGAAGTACCACACCAGGTTCCAGTAGATGATAGGGTGATGGTCCACCATGTCTGCCGCCGTGATCACCGGGTCGCCCTCGTTCTCCAGCAGGCTCTCCAGCTCCTTCCACAGCACCAGCGGGCTCAGGTAGGGGACCGTCACGGGCTCGGGGTTGTGCAGGCGCCAGTCCATACTCAGGGGGTCCTGCATTGGGGTTCATATGATTCAGTGCTGTTCCCCCTCTCCCGGTACTTGGTTTGTGCCTCAGTTGGCCTCTTGGTCAACAGATTTTACATTTGCAGTCCTGACAGCAGAGGTTCCAGCTCAGCATCCAATGTCCCATAGACTGTTAATATTTGAGTTTGAGTGACCCGTCCAAGTAAAGCGAGAGCTGCCACAATAATTTGTTTTTTATTCATTTGGAGTGCTGTGAGGCACAAAGCTGGCATTCAAATATGGCATTGCTTTTCAAATTGCTGGTTAAAAAGTCAGGCACCGAGCGTCTGTTTTTGAACCACAATTGTAGTTCATTCCACCTACGATACGGTGCATGGTATTAGTCACTGCTCTTTTGTGTTGTACTCAAAGGAGTGCTGACTAATGCCATGCACTGTCAACACACACTCAATAGAGGCAGTTTGAAAAGAAGCTTAATCTATTGAGTAAGTAACCTCATTTGTAATTATCTGTATGTTGTACTTGCTTCGCTAAAGTAGCTCTAATCAGATGAGATACTGAATTCACTGAATGAGATGTTCCCCAGCCAGCGGGAAACACGGCTGAGGTCTTCAAAAATTCCGGTAGGTGGTCTAAATGGTTCTATATTCTGTATGTTCAACCAAACACTGTACAGGGTATGCTGGCCTTGACATGTTGATGATCTGATCTGTGAACGACGCACATGCTGCTGCACCCACCAGAACAGAGGAAGAGAACAGGACTCACGGTGGCTTCGTTGAGGCGGCTGGGCAGGCTGCCTGAGGTGGGCACACAGTGGTTGAGTCTGGGAGGATTCTCCATGGGACTGAAGGCGCTGACGCTGCGTACCATGGGAGCCCCGGGGGACAGTGCCCCCTGCCGCCGTTCAGTTGGGATGTCGATTCCCTGTACCCTGATCGACTGAGTCCTGAGGAGACACACACACACACAGCAAGGACGGTGAACGTGTGCCACTACACCAACAGCAGATTCTAAATCATAATATCAAGCACTGTAAATTACAAATAAAGAACAGGCTGCAATTTTGTTTTAAAGGGGAAGGTGTTTAAGTCGTTCTGGTGCTGTGGAGGTGAAATGCTGCCTGATGCCCTGGCACAATACATGTGAATTTCATCCATATCGCTTACACATACACACACAAACAGCTTTGTTAGGACCAGGTGCTGCAGATTGTGTCACACTGCTGTTTTACAATGCAGATGCAGGGCATATTGATGGTAGGTTCCTACTTCAAAGGCATTCTCTGATCAGACAAACTGAAATGCATGCAAAATGAGCTGTAAAAATCACACAGAACACCATGCAACACTGTGGTCAGCCAGAAAGTTTGAGTTACTTTTTACTTTGTCAAATGCTTTGTGATGATGAGCATCAGCGCTGCATTTCTCACTGGTTTCTCCTGCCTCCCTCATCTGTCCCCACACATGCTAGACATATTCTTTCTGCTCCGACCCACACATATTTGGATCACATAAAAGCTCGCAACACATCTTGGGGAGTACTTTTTGTACTGGATGATGGTCACACGGCTTACTGATATCAAAATGTGTCAGCATGTTATTATGCAGGCTGTGTGGGATGTTTTCATTCATCGTAGTTTAGTGAAAAAGCATTATTTTGTATAGTGAAAGCATACAATACATCCGTGCCAGCCTCAAAACATTTCCAGTATCAGGCATATCAGGTGTTCTGATCAGAACAAAGCAACAGCGAACATTGAATTCCTGCTGGCATGCATTCAATGTTACTTGTAATTGCTATTATCATGCCATTTTTAAAATGCCAAAATCACACTGACAAGATGCATCCAGTTCTGTCAGGATCAACATCTGGTTTTGTGTATCACTTTTGCATCTTCCCTGATTGAACTATATTTAACCTTTAGGGCAAAATACCCTTTTCCTACTTACCCAGACTGAGACAAGATGTTCAATACCATTTTTACCTCTGTACGTTCACTGGTTCGGGTCCTGTGGGTATTGTTTTTGATGTTAGCTTAGCATAAAGACTTAAATTTTACAGGAGTCATTAGCCCAGCTCTGTCAAAGTGAAAAAATAAACTTTACAGCAACTCTGAAGCTTTCTTATTTACACAATGTATCATGTATTTGAAATACATGTCTTGGAAATTATTTGGTGAAAGTTAGATGGTAGGAGCTATGACCACTGAACACGTGCTTAGCTGTTATAGTTCTTACCATCTGACTTTTCCTAAAGTGACTCTCGTTTAAAAAAAAAAAATCCAAGATGTGTGTTTCAAATACACATGATACATTGTATAAAAAAAGACAGCTTCAGAGTTGCTGCACGGTTTATTTTTTCACTTTGACAGAGCTAGGCTGATGACTCCTGTAGACTTCAAGTCTTCATGCTAAGCTAACATGAAATGCTACCCATAGGAACAGAACCAGTGGATGTACAGAGGTGAAAATGGTATCAAACATCTTGTCTCAGTCTGAGTAAGTCAGAAAAAGGGTATTTTGCCCAAAACATTGGAGTATTCCTTTAGAATACATACTGCTGAATAAAGAGGGCATTATTTGTGGCATCAGCAAGTAAATAGAGCTGTACAGCTGAGAGACAGTGGGGTGGATACCTTCTGTTCCCTGAGCTCTCCTGGACAGTGATCCTGGGAGAGGGGGGAGAGATGGTGGTGGTGGGGCAGGGCGTGGACAGTGTGGACGTTCCTGTGTCCAGACCTGTGGATGCGGAGTAAGACGAGGTCACCGCCTCCTCTCCTGATGTGCTGCCCTTCAGGAAAAGCCTGGGAGAGAAGAGACAAGAGGGTACAGCAGTGGAAAGCTACGTCAGGTATTAGAGGAAGGTTATCGGGTATTATTTTTTCGGTAAGATTATTTATATTACAAGATGGGTTGGTTTATTATGCAGCAAGGTTAGAAAATAACCCAAAAATATCCATAAAAGTTCATAAGATGCCTATGAAATTAAACATGAGGCGCAACAAACCGCAATGAAAAAATAAAGTAACTAACATAGTAAATAATCAACTACTAAAAGGTGGAAGATGGACTGGTTGCTGACAGGGAGGGAAACACAGCACTAGTCATTTCTATGATGCCTGACAAGTGGGCAATAAGTTAAAAGAAAACTTAGATAGTGCTACTAGTGTTTGTGTGCCAGGGTGCACAGTTAAAGTGACAAAAAGGACCAGAATTCTCCTCAAAATCAGATCAAGGGGGCAAACAATGCTCTTTGAAAAAAGATTATTTTAATACCCTGTGTCAAATAGCAATATTTTTGCAATATCGTGGCAGTACTGAGATGTCAAATGTTCACACAAGCAGTTCAAATATTTTTTTTTCCTGGCATATCTGATGTGAGTCACATAGATTTTCTGCAGGCTAAATGGCAAAACACCACATGAAATCAATTTTTTTCCCCCAATCTGATTCATCCCATATTCAAGACAACACAATCTAAGACAAGGCAACTGTGTGGTCAGCAACTCAGTTCAGTAAGATTCATCCACCCTGCTTGGTTGGATACTGACAGAGAAGCAAACTGGTCAGGCCCTCTAATTTCCCTGATCGCAGTGAAGTCTCTCACCCTGCGAGAGCATGTGTCCTTGTTGCCTGGCAACCAACTAAATAACTTGAGAGAGCGTGAAAACAGAGAAGCATCAAGAAGCAGTTTCCACCACATGACTGAGCAGTGTAGCTACCAGCGCCAAGACCTACTCTGACTGCTTGTCACGTCCCCGTCACCTGAGTACCAGACTGACCAACATCCAGAACCAAGCTGTGCTGTTCAAATTAATTGGCATATATGCAGCCTCCTCCACAGTCTATACTGATGTATACACAATAGCTGGACATTGCCTGTATAAAGAGCAACAGCACAAAAAATAAAATAAAATAATATAAAAATAAATAAAAACATGCATCGTTACCATGACAACCTCTGTGGACATGTGAACAAACAAATCAGATCTAGTCACTTTTAACCAGAGGTTTGGACAGTCAGTCTTCACTGTCTTCACATTTGAGAATCAAATCAGATTTGCCCTGCAGTGTGAACAAAACCGGAGTATACCTCCCGGGTCCTCGCATGTCTCTGATCTCCACGTTGAGGAAGGGCAGGAAGGGGTTTCCACAGAAGGGGCAGGTGGTGTTGAGGTTGGAGTCATCTGCCGTCCAGCCGGCCATAATCTCCTCGTCGTACACCAGGCAGTCACATGTCTTACAGCGTGAACAGCTGGAGATCAGCAGCTGGGAACAGACAACAGAGTGGAGAGCGAAGCAGTTGGTGCTGAACTGTTACCTGCATCACTGTATACAGATAATCCTTTTTTATATTTTCCTATGGATATCAATGTAAAAACGCATCATTCTCCAAAGGTTCATCAAATTTAACCCATCAGTGTCTGAGATATTGAGCATCAAGCTTGAGGTCCCGTTGGCCTGGTGGTGGGCTAATCAGGTTTACATTCAAAATGCCAGACCTCAGTGTCAAAATCCATCACTCCCCCAAGTTTGCAGACATGCTAGCATCAGCTGGCACCCATCAAGGGACAGGTGCAGGCCAAGACAATTGCTGATTACAAGGACAGACCCAATCTGAAAGGCAGCAGCAAGTAATGCACCATTCTAAATTACATAGACATGTTTTATTTTTGCAAACCACCATGGTAAAATCCAGAAAATCCATCTGCATCCAAGCTTTCTTTGGTAGTGGTGGTGGTGGGGTTCTCAGCTTTATATTTTTATAACCTTATATTAAAAGGAGACATTTTTTCTCTGCTGGCTTAAGAATACGGTCTTTAAATAATATTGAAATAAATGAGACCAGCTTTCCATAGCCTTGTTTTACCTCCATGGCATAGTTGTTAAAGATGCTGGTGTTGCTGGTGTAGCGTGAAGAGCCAAGGTCTGACTTGTCAGGCAGAGGGAAACCAGGGGGGGAGAGGACACATCCTGGAGCAGCAGCAACAACAATATTAGTATCTGACCATATACAATGAGAGGGCAATATCACCCACATATTTTTACAATTTTACACATTTAGGAGATACAAATCACTTCGGAAGACAGATAATGGCAGTTGTGTCGTCTGCCAAGTCACTTACAGAACTTCTTAGAATGACATTCTCAAGTCTTATTTCTTATGAATGTATACAATATCATACAGGGAGGGTTGGAGGTATAATTTGTGCTTTCATATATAGTTTTGTCATCAGCATATCAGATCTTGAATCTATAATGCTAAATCCAAATTCTCAAATTAAATATTTATGTGGAAAGCCATAAAACTTTAGCGCTGCAATTTGATCATATTGGAGACTAACAAATCAAGTGATGGTCATAAAGTTGCTGACAGTGTCAAGCAGTGATAGGAGCCTCAAACTTTGTTGCATCTAGCACAAATGTGACACTATTATTCTCACTTGAGCATGGCCTGATAGGAAGGTCAGTCTTACCAGGGTGCAGAGTTGTGGGTCTCCCAAGGCAGGAGCCTGTGGTGGGACTGTCCAGCCTGCTGCGAAGGGGGCTGCGTCTGGGGCTCCTGCGGGGACCCACAGGGCCGTTTCTCTGGGGGGAGATTAAGGAGCCGTCCAACTCGCCACAGTACTCCTCATCCAACAGGGAGGAGCAGTCTGGATCACCCATACCCAGGGACGACACACTCAGACGGTCACTGTTACCGTCCTGGATGAGCAGAGGAGAGCAAGGCATATGAAAACTACATATAGTAAGCTTCCCCTGATGTAGATGGACTGCAAACATATGTCCAATAGCACAAAATGACCTAAATGTATCTGTGGTACAAATTCCATCTGGGTGAAACTCTCAGGGTGCTGCACCACAGACATTTGTTCTGTCAGAATTAAGACCAGATCAATACTAGTCAAAGATTACTTAATAGCCCTTTAATTCCAACCACATTGAAGCTCAACCTCTGTGCCCCCTGTTCTTGTCTACAAATTTAAATCCACAAAGAAAGTGTAACACCCAACAGCCACTGGGAAAATATGCCAATTTGCCTATTTTAGCATCTCAAATGCACTGCGCTGACAAAGTGTGTTGATCAGCAGGCTGTGGTGGATTGTTCAGGCAGGTGCTGATTTCAAACTCACAAGCTGTCAAACACTCAAAAGCCCACAAGAGGGCAGTAGTGCTCTAACTCTGTTTTTATCTGGGACTACTGTTATATGATAACCAAATACTGCATATCATCACGACATATTTCCAAGATTCTCCCTGCAGGCTCTGTACCTTAGTAGGCGTGGTGTAGGTGGCCAGACGGGAGTACCAGCGACTAGCCTTCTCTGCCACGCCCTTCCCAGCAGAGAACACACTGCTCTTGAACACATCCAGGGTTGGGGTGAGCAGAGTGTCCAGGGCGAAAGAGGAGGAGGAGGGTGAAGGTGACGCCAGGCCCATGTCTCTGTCTGCCTTCTCCCTGTAGGGGCTGGGTCGAGGGCTGGGGGTGGTGCTGGAACGCCGACGAGGCGGCGAGGACCACAGGCGCTGGCGGGAGATGGGTTGCGAGGGCGAGGGGGGGTGGTAGGTGCGGGAGCGCGGCACGCCTCCGGTCCTGAGGGGCGAGCTGTGAGGCAGGCTCGCCCGACGGGGGG